>VMDO01008535.1:0-83371 GCA_007922755.1 Pedetes capensis
TTAATTTTGCATTTTCCAGTATGGGAGGTAAACTAAAGGGAATTAGAAAGTTTCTTCACCATAATTGCTTATATTTAGCCAGATGTTTCTATCAGAGGCTCTATGAGTTATCTATTTCTCTGCAATGACAGCAGCAAATTAATGACAACAGCAATGAACACTCATCCTCCAGTTCCTATGGATTAGAGATTAGGGAGTGGATTAGCTGTGCGGTTTTGGTTTAGACTTTCTCATAAAGTTGAAGTCAGGATTTTGGTGAGGGCTGCTCTCCTCTCACAACTTAACTAGTGCTAGAAAATCCATTTCCAAGATAGTTCACTCCCATTGCTGGCAAGTTGTTATTAACTGTTGATGGGTGGCCTCAGCTTCTCCCCACAAAGTCCTCTGTATAGGCAGTTTGAATATCCTCATAACATGGCAGCTATCAATCCAGGAGACAGTTGGGCAGATATTATTGTTGTCATGTGCCCTCAAATGGATTTGATTCATAGCGACCCTATGTACAACAGAACAAAACACTCTGATACACTGTGCCATGCCCAGCTCTATATCAGTACTTCTCCTATACTCATTGGGTTTTTGATGGCTGATTGTTTTGGGAGTAGACTGCCAGGTTCTTCCCATTTTTGGGGGGTGGTGGGGATTGAACCCAGGACTTCAGAGCACTCAGAGCAAGCACTCGAGGAACTGAGCTAAACCCCAGCCTAGCTGGGCAGAAACTATCCTTTTTATGACCTAGCCTTGGAAACCTCAGAGCATCACACCAGTCACATTATTTGCACCAGAAACAAATCATTAAGCCTGACCCATACCCAGGGACAAGGGAATTAGGCTCCATCTATTTTGGGAAAAGTTTCAAAGGTTCTATGGACAGATTTTAAAACTGCTACAGAGACTAACAGAGTTCAATGGTGCAATAAGATTGTGCATAAACTTCATTTGCTTGAAATACGCAACTCCATCATGACAGAGTCTTTGTCTACTTTGGCTGTACTGCTTTCCTACCACCTAGCACAGTACTTGCATGTTGAGGTACTCATTAAACATTTTTTTTGAACTATTACTATTTTATAGATGAAGACATTTATTTTCAGAGATTTTAGTGACAGATCTTACTAAGGGCTGAGGCCAAGATTTAATCTGGTTTCACGATGCATATCCTCTTTCTACTCACTATGCAATCTGTCAAACAGAATCACTCATGTCTACAAGATATGCTCACCTTGCTGTTGGCATAGCTAACAGAATCATTCTCTGAAATATTGTCTGGCATTTAGTAGTCACCTGTCAAATATTTGTTGAACAAATGGATGAATTTGTGCAACAATAATTGAAGGTGAGAAGTATAAACAAGTCTGTTCAAATTTACTCACAAGTCAATGGAAAACTGAAGAAAATGGCAGAGAGTGCCTGCCTCTTGTGCAGATTATCATTTTGTAATATTCATTTAAAGGGTGCCATGTTTAAAGTTCATAAGTTAGATACTAAGAATATAGGAGATATGGAACTCCTGTGGTTTGAGAAGCTTTATGATGACCTCTTATAAAGACTCTATGGCAAATGAACTTCATATCATCACAACACTGTTTTAGACATAGTCTTTTCAAGAGTGGACATGCAGTGTTTGGGAAGGGAGGGCAGTAAGTGTGGACAAGCTGAAATTCCTCTTATACAAGTAGCATTATACCTTGACATCTAACCCACACAGGAAAAGAAAGGAGTTAGGGCACCATGTGCTATAGCTACACCTCTCATACACCTCTCCTTACATCTCTAACATGATTTATTTTAGAAAAATTTTGTACCAAAATTGACCCTAACTCCTGTAAAAACTTCAGTCGCTGTCAGTGAATCCTGTTAGCTTTAATATGCTGTTTTGGGGTTTTATTATAAGCATAGCTCAAAAAACAGAAAAAGAAAAAAAATATACAGGACATTGTTACATGGGTTACATTTCCCTCAGAGGCTTACCAATTACATCTCCCTCAGAGGCTTACCAGGAGCTAAAATTTAAGGTCCTTATTTTGTTGATTTATCTTTAGTTTCATGTGGAAGTCTGGCATTAAATATATAATCCAGAAGGTAAACCATAGGGACAAGTGGATTTCACGGTCAGGTTCAATTTGGGATTTAGTATGAAATCTGTATTAAGGTAATATTAATATAGCCAAATCTCCAGGGCAAGAAGTAATCTGTTTTTCTGCCATGTTCGTCCAAATAATATCAAATTTTTAGCTCAAATAAAACCTAAAGCAAATGAACAAGAATGGGATTAGTTTAATTAATTTTTAATGATTTTTAGTTAGTATATAACTTAATGGGTTTCATTATAACTTTTCCATGCATGCATATCATTATACATTGCTCCCATTCACCCCAGATTAGCTTAATTTCAAGCATTAGGCAGGTTGGTTAAGGTATTGGAGCTGTGATTCCAATCTCAGTTTTCTTCCATAGACTTCCAAACATCAAGATATGAATACCTTGAACATTCAGCTATTCATCAAACAAACACTCATTTATTATAGCACCATGTGGAATCCAAAGGAGAACACAGGGCTCTTAGATAAAAACATCAATAATCAGGTTGGGATAATTTTAAAATCTGTAATCTATTATGGGCTGAGATTTAGCTCAGTTGGTAGAGTGCTGCGCTGCGGTCTCTGAGATCCCGAGTTCAATTCCCAGCACGGCAAAAATGGGAGAAGGACCTGGCAATCCACTCCCAAGGCAATCCCGAAACAGTCAGCCATTGAAAACCCTATGAGGGTCACTATGAGTCAGATACTGACTCGATGGCACCTAACAACAACAATCTATTATTATATCATCAACTATGACAGCAGGAACAAAGAACCACAAATTCACTGATTTAAAAAAAAAGATTTTTTGGAGGCTAGACAAAAAAAAAAAAGAGAGAAGTTAAGCAAAGGTTAAAATTATAAAGAGGACTTAAGTTGAATTCTGAGGAAGAGTGATAGGATAGTTGGATTTGCATGGAGAAAAATACAGAGTTTCTTAAGGAAAGAAGAGAATGAACCAAATTCACCCTGGTAAGGATGTAAGATGGAAGGCATTATATTGCTTCAGAGAAAGTTCTCTGAAACTATACTAGATTTATTTCCCACACCCTTTGTCCTCCACAATTGTAATTTACTGCATATGGGTGGATTTATTTGATGTCTGTTTTTCTCGTCTCTTCTCAATGAGGTCTATACTTAAGACTGTCTTTCCCACCAAATGTTACCAGTGCCTAGCACATAACACACTCTCAGGAGAGCAATAAATTCTCCCCTAGTTCCCTTCGATTCTACTGAGGAACACATTTGAATGGATAACATAAAACCAAGAGACCAGACCGTCAAGTGTTAAGATATCACCATGTCTTTATCTGATAAACAACCAAGCAGGATACATAGCAATTGGAATTGGATATTTTATCTGTATTAATCAAATAGTATGAGAAGGCTAGATCAGGGTAAGGAAAGTCTAGAGCAAGAAAAAATAATTCCACAGTTATTGGAATTTTAAAAAGCAGTCATCAGATTCACTAACATAATTGCAGAGACAGATAATGGAAAATGAACAAGTCTTAAAAATACTGGGAAGAGAGAATTAGTAGGATGTGGTGGAGATTAGATGTAGGAGACAAAGGAATGGCTGAAAATAAAGACACTCTCCTAGTTTTTGACCTGGAGTTTGAGAAAACATAAAAGCAATAATTGTAGTAACAATGATCTTTTCATGTAATGTATTTTTCAATTCTTGTAACAATCCTGAAAGAATCATTATTGTGGTTTCCATTTTATAGATGAGAAAGTCAGAACTCTTAGAAAAGAAACTCTAATGATCAAACCCATTAGTCTTTGGTCAGGGTACTCAATTCAATCTGCAGCTTACCTCTGTGACCTTGGGAAGTCATTTAACTTCTCTCTGTCTCAGTTGGGGATAATCAAAATACCTACCTCATAATATTGCTGTTGTTAGGTACCGTCGAGTCAGTATCTGACTCATAGCCACCCTACATACAACAGGGAAACAGTATTGTCAGGGCTTCTCTGCTGTTCGTAAGGTTTTCAATGGCGGATTGATTTTGGGGAGTGGGTTGCCAGGTCCGTCTCCCAAGCCTACAGCACCTGGTATTCCCAGGCGATCTCCCATCCAAGGTCTGACCCTGCTTAGTTTCTGAGATCTGACAGGATCGGATGCCACAGGGCTACAGCTGAAGGCCATCATAACATTGTTAGAGGAGTTAAATAAGAGAATACAACTAATAAAATATCATGTAATAATATAACATGACATCACAAAGAAGGAGAGCTTATAGACTATGTGTGCATATAGTAAGTGCTCAATAAATGATTAACATGGTTAGGTAATTTGCCCAAGATTAAACAGCTACTAAGTGGCAGAACTTCTGCCTTGGAACCAGTTTTTCTGATACATCCATTATACATTTCATGTTGCTCCTAAAGAATAAAGTCATAGGAGCAGAACTGTAGGAAGATTCCTTGCTTGTTACCCAAAGGACACACCATACTTATTTGCAGATCATGCTTTCCCAGACACTGATCTGGTGTCTGGGAAAAAAAAATTAATTGTTCTTAGTTCTGCCAATCTAAACTCCTCTAAGTATGAGAAAGGACACAAATTGTTCCTTGGATTTTGTATTTATACACTGGATCATATATGTAAAATTGTGCCAAGAGGAACACACTGAATTAAAAAAATCTCTTGATTCTGGGCGTGATAGTACATGCCTGTAATCCCAGCAACTCGGAAGCAGAGGCAGGAAGATTACAAATTCAAGGCCAGAGGCAGCCTGTGTAATTTAGTGAGATCCTGCCTCAAGATAAAAAAATAAAATAAAATAGGGGCTGGGGGTGTATCGCAGTGGTAATTTACCAAGCATTTACAAAGTATGTGTAAGGCCCCGTGTTTAGTCCCCCAATACTACAAAAAAAATCCTCTTGATTCTAAATTAGTAACATGGGAAAAAATGAAATTTGAACCATAGCTAAAACTAATCCATCTGAGAGTAAGTGCAAACCCACCTTAGTTATTCCTATCTATGTCCTGAGTTCCATATTTATACAGTTGGGATCTGAAATACCAAAGGTTTCTTTGTGTGTTCTCATTATGACTTAATCCTTTCCTTTTTAACTTTACACAGACTCTTGCTGCTCTTTCAATGAGTACAACACTTAGCAGACGCTCAATAAGTATTGAGTAGATAGGTGGATGGGTAGACAGATGAGTGGATGGACAGATCTATACATCACTGAAGTTTCCACACACATGAAGTTTCCACACACAAAAAATCCAACTCTTTTTACCATTTCAACTCATTTGGGGATCAGTGTGTCACATCACCAACAAATTCAGCAACACTATGACAAATGCATAATCATACTAGTAATGAAAAGTGCCTTTTCCAAGAACAGCTGTCTCCAATCTCACTTACTTTTCCTTAACAAAATAAATTTGCCTCTTCCCATTTATTAAAATCTTGATTTGAGCTGATGACAAATAACCCTAAACCAAACCTCTGACAGCTTCATTTCCAATCTCCCAGTCAACTCATAAAAAATGAATCTAATCTAGCCCAGTCTAGCTATTGAAACCTAATGGTTTTTCATTATGTTAGTCTAACCTAATTACAACACTAAACAAGAATAATTAAGGAAATGTGGGTCTTGTACAAGTTTTCAACACACAGAATACTAAACCCTTTATCTTGCCTTGCCTCCAAACTAGCCATTGTACAATGTGAGGGAATGAATCTACCATATACCAAGCCATCTAGCACAGAAGAGTGGCAGCCAGTCTTTCGTTTACTCCCCGTACCCTTCCAAAACTCACTTGAAACCCTCAGTCTCCATCTCTCCTGCTACTCCCTTAGTTCACATCTCCATCCTGTCTGTCATAACTGCAATGACTTTCAATCTAGTTTCCATGCCTCAATTCTATACCACTGCCAATTATTTTCCTAAACATAAATCTAAACATGCCATCTCTCTGCTCAATATCCTTCTGATTCATCATTACCTACAGGATAAAATCTAGATGGTCATATAGCACTTTAGATCTTCCATGTTCTGACCCTGACCCAACTCTTCAGCACAATCTCCTTCCACAACCCCCTCCCATCACTCACAGCCACATACTTCATACACAAGTCACCTCCAATGAAATAAACAAAGGAAATGCTACCATGGCATTATAATTGGGATCTAGAACATCTGGTCATGTGAAATGCAGGAGCCTATGTTGCAAAGTTAGTGAAATGACTGTGTGAACCAATCAGTTTCTCTCTCTCTCTCTCTCTCTCTCTCTCTCTCTCTTCCTCTCTCTTTCTTTCCTTTCTTTCTTTCCTGTTCCTTTCTTTCCCCGTCCGTCTGCTTCCTTCCTTTCTTTCCTTTCCTTTCCTTTCCTTTCCTTTCCTTTCCTTTTCCTTTTCTTTCTTTCTTTTCTTTCTTTTCTTTCTTTCCTTCTTTCTTCTCTCTTTTTCTTTTGCCTTCTTTCTTTTATCTTGTTACTATGGGCTTGAACTCAAGGCCTCACACATATTTTGCAAGTTCTCTATCACTGAACTGCAACCCTAGCCCATTTTCAATATTTTATCTTCAGACAGGATCTCACTAAGTTATGCATGCTTCCTCTGGTCTTGAAGTTACAATCTTCCTGCCTTTGCCTCTCGAGTCACTGGGATCATAGCCATGTGCCACCATGCCTAGACAATCAGTTGCTTTATGTTTGAATTCTAATTATTACATTATCATAGGATGTTGTTGTACTTCAGGCTTCTCTGAGGTTTTCTAACATTCATGCCTTTGCCTGTATTATTCTCTCCCTTCATTGTCATTCTCTCCATTAGCTCCAACTTGTCCTTCAAAACTCGCAGCAGATATCATTTTTTAAAACTAACCTTTATCTGCCCACTCTACTCTCTGCCAAATTTTATATTTTAATAATATATGCTGTGAATAACCCTATCATTATAGCAAGCATCATACTAATAGTAATAGTTCAGATACAAGCTCATTGTTTTTATCTTCCTGAACCCTAAGACCAAACTGCTGCCTAACATACCTCATACATATTCTGGGCTTCTATGCACATTTTGGGTAAGAATTTTATTTTTCATATTTATATTTACTTTTAAGATGCATTCCAGTGGCAAGCATGTAGGGAAAATTTGTGATCTAAATGGAAGCTAAAGATCTGTATTTGTAGTAAGCCATTTAAATATATTGTTGTTGTTATTAGGTGCCCTCGAGTCAGTATCCGACTCATAGCAACCCTCATAGGGTTTTCAATGGCTGAGTGCTTCAGGATTGCCTTGGGAGTGGATTGCCAGGCCCTTCTCCCATTTTTGCGGTGCTGGGAATTGAACTCGGGGCCTCAGAGACTGCAGCACAGCACTCTACCCACTGAGCTAAACCCCAGCCATTTAAATATATACTTGACAGTATTTCCCAATCTTTTAAGCATGTCCTAAGCCATTCATGATCATTAGGTTCTTCTTGATAAATAATATAAATAATCAACTGACAATTAGGAAAATGTGAACTCTGTGGGTGGGGACCCCCTCAGTCTTGTTGGTAGTCTGTATATTTACAATTAAAATAAGTCTCACATTCACCACACATGAAAATGTTTATTAGCAAGCATGCACAAAGGCAGTTGTATGAACTTGTTCATTTAACTCAATGAAGTCTAGCTCTTTTTCATTGTAGGCACTCAAAGACCTTATGGCAAAGTATAGCAGAGGCACATGAAGTAATGCATTAGCCATATTAGGCTTTACCTCTGGAATCTACTGGTCAGTGGTGAGTCACAGGGCAGAAATGGAATTCTAGGCTACACATGTTCTGGAGGGTTCTAAAATCCTAGATTTGTTGATTTTTAGAAGGTGCCTTTTTAGTATTATCCAAGCCACATTAACTTGAACACCATTCATTTCAGTGATGAAAACTTAATTCACATATCCCTTTGTGCTGCCAAACATGTTCCAGAGCTAACTGAAGTCCAGGCAGGGGTAGCATGTCCTTGCAGAATGCCACCCTGCCTCCTATTCTCTTGGAAGCCCTCATTGAGATTGAATTGTCCTTGGACTGTGGAGTCTTGAGTTGACAACTTCAAAAGTAAACAACAGAGTCTAGATTGTAGACTGTAATTAGCTAGAAAGTTAACCGATGTTTGCTAGGTTGTAGGGCAGAATTAACTAATGCACTTAACTCATTATACCCTGATGTAGTTTATTTTAATATAAACAACTAAACATCTTGGATCCTTTGGCCAATCATGATGGTGGCTTGCCTACCACCTCCTAAAGATGGGCCACAGTAAGTATTGCTGACAGCAGTGGGTACTGGCCAGGATGCTTGACTAGCTGCACAAATACTCTTCTGTCATTGCTTAAAATATTTCCCATTCTTTATTCCCTCTCTGTGTTTGCCCTCAGTTATGCTCACTCTCTTATCATCTCGCCTTCAATCCAGGGGTCCTGAAACTTTCTACCACCAGTATTATCTTTTATGCATTATGTAAATACTACATAATATTCTCTTCACTTATATTTGGGATATGCCAATTACTAATAATACTTGCCTCCCCAAGTACCTATGTGCTTAATGTCCTTGTGGAAGTAGGTAAATGCTTTATTGAACACTTCTGGCTTTCCTCTTCTCCTCTTCCTTCTCTTCCCTGCCCCAATAACCCTAGTGTAGTTATGCATAAATATAATGTACTAAAATGTCTGTAGAATGAATCAGTGACAGTCCAAGTTATGGAAGAGTGAATCTTCATGTATATAAAGATAAAGTGAAGGAGAAAAATTGTTACATATGGAAGAAAAGGAATTTAGGCCAGGTCTTATTAAAATAAATTCCAATATAAAAATTTATTTTAAAAATTAACTGTTATTGTGCCCAAGACTATACTAAATTTTTTATACATATCATTTTATTTGATCTTCAAAATATCATTCTAAGGGATTGACTGTTGTCTGCCTTTTTCCCCTGAGGAGAAAAGGACATGCAATCAGTTGGTCAAGGTCATATAGTGGTAGAGCTGGAGTAGGCTTCGAGTCTAGGCTTGGGCTAACATCACAGAAATCTCCATTATAACCTGTTGCCCAAAATATTTTGAAATATTGATCTGGTTCACTTAATTTCAATTCATATTTAAAGCAGTGACTGGTACATCTAAGGCAAAGTAAGCTCATTATAATTGAGATCTGGACTTTATAGCAGAAGCTTCTTACATAGTCACTGAGCACTACGTCACTGATTTGTCCAGTTGGCCACTCAACTTGCCAAATTCCTTCTTCAATCATATTGTGACAGGTCTATACATGGTATGATATATGTATATAAACCTTCCCAGAAACATACTGGCCTTCATGGACAGTTGCTACTATCAGTAGATTCCTGGGGTCAAATGAGCATATCAATCTTTATGTGGCTGGAAATTAATAGTTATAAGAAACTCCTGGCCACACTTACTCTTTCAATTGTTAAAGATTGATGTTTTGTTTGGTCTTGGTAGTTAAAAAGTTTGTCTGTATGCATTTAGGTTGGTAGAAAATTTTATTTGACGTTTGCATTTGTAATTCCTTCTCCAGTTTTCCACCTTTTGTTTAGAGTTACAGGAAAACAGATGCAATGGTTTTGTTTATTGAATCATAAGGCAATTGACATTGTGACTCAGCTTGACACTTCATAAATAAAAGGTCATTGCACATTTTCGATGTCTGAAATATTGTGATCTATAAGCATAATGTGAGATTCATATGTAAATTTTTATCTTGGGTACAGAGGGAAAATATAAAAAAGATAAAAGGTAGCAAGAGAAACTTTGTTATTATAAACATAGAAATCATAAAGACTAAGGCATATCAAAAATACTTCCATTTTGAACTAATTGTTTAAGGGGAAACTATGGCTGAGAGTTAAAGCTAGAGCAACCAGCATTGAGTAGCATATACTTTTGTCCCTGGGTTGAATTCCCATGATAAAGACATTTGGTGTATCATGTGAGCTACCTAGCCTTGGTATACCCATCTGAACCATGGTTGTGACTTCATTGTTCCCAAGAAAACACCATGACTGTAAAGTGTGTCGTAGGACTTCTAGTTGGTGTATTCTATATAAACAATGGGGCTGGGATTTAGCTCAGTGGGTAGAGCGCTGCGCTGCAGTCTCTGAGGTCCCGAGTTCAATTCCCAGCACCGCAAAAATGGGAGAGGGACCTGGCAATCCACTCCCAAGGCAATCCCGGAATAGTCAGCCATTGAAAACCCTATGAGGGTCGCTATGAGTCAGATATGGACTCGACAGCACTTAATAATATATAAACAATAAAAAGCAGAATTACACTCAACCAAAAGACAATTGAGTGTGGTTAGCTTTTAATTCTGTTCCAGTAAATTCTTTCCTCATTGTTCAATGTCAAGGGACCTTTGACATAAAATTTCTATGATGCCAAGTGCTATCAGGGCTTTCAGCCTGTGAGACACGCCCAGTCTTTCTCCTTTTCTCTTTTAATGAGTCCACACCTTTGCTGACACCTTTGTTCTGATAGAGCTCTCACTCTTGTGTCCTACTCAAGGACAATCTCATGCTCATACAGTTCACAGTTCCTTTCCTTAGCAAACTTCAACATTCCACTATCCATTGCCACATTTTTCTTGCTAGAAGAGTCTGCATGTTAATGACAAACAGGCAGTAATCCCTAGGGATGTAACAGATATCCAGTAGTTTAAGCATCTCAGGTTAATCTGGTTTAAATGCACACACCTCCAGAGAGCCATTGGCCAGAAAAAAGTTTTAATTAGGGGACAATTCCAACACCTTTCAGATTATACTGTGACTGGAGTTTATTTGCAGGTGCTGAATGCTGGGCTTCTGGGTCCACAGGCCCAGGAATAAATGCACAGGTAACAGAAGCAAGCCAGAACGAGAGAGACTTATTGAAAGGATGGACAAAGCCTTCATAGAATGAAGGGGATTCTGACTGGGTAGCTGAGGGAGGACCGTTGTCTAGGAGTTTTTATGATCTCTTCCTTTGGGCTGGACTTTTTGAACTGGCTTTATTAGATTGGTCCTCAGTTAGGAGGTATCTGTATGTTGGCCCAATAGAGTGAAAGGGCAGTTGTTTCTTTTGCTTCTACTTAGTGATTGATTCAGTAGATGACTGCTGGCCAGTTCATGGGGCTCGTTTTCCTAGAAGAATGGGCCTTAGGGAAATGAAACTTTTGTGGTCTGGCTGAAACTCAGGTGACCTAATTTGTTACTTAGTGACTGGCTTGCCTCAGAGGTTCCCTATTTCCAGGCCCTACTTACTTCCCTGAACCTGCCTGGAGGTTACTAATTCCTCTCAATATAATATACACAGAATGGCATGATTGGAATAATGTGAGGCTTAAGATCACAAGTTCTATTTAAAGTTCCAACTTTGTTTACTTACAAATGTCACTGTGGTTTTATTATCTAATCTATAAAAAGGAAAATGATGCTTATCTCCCACGGTTATATGAATGAGGCTTAACACAATGGTATTTCTGAGAGTACTTTTAAAACATTAAGATACATTATAATTGTGTATAATTATATATGTTATAATTATAGCAAATTGAAAGAGATTTCTTAGACAAATGCTTTGAGACATATGATGGATTGCATGAATTCCAGAAAACTGTGAGAGGACAAACATAAATAAGGGGCTAGTATGTGGAATGGTGTGCTATGAACTTGAACGTTTATGATGCGGCCTCTTCTATGATGCTTCACAGGCCACTGATCATCTTTCCTACCAGGCCGGCATTAAGACTATCAGACTGGAAGCAGTGAGGAGAAAGAAGGCAATTGCTTGAATAAGGAATATTGATTGCCCTGGGCCTAAATTCCTGTGAACTCTGTAGCAGAATTACAAAAGCTATTGCAAAATATTAAAAAAAAAATGATTCCTTTTACTTGGTGGGAGAGACATACTGGGGTTAAAAGTTGGTAGGTGGGTATAGCCTGGCAGGAATCTTACTCAGTGTTAAACTTTGATCTCTATCCTGAAGGGGGAGAGCTGCTCAGAAAAGAGAGCATTAAAATGCCAGGAGGAAATGAACAATTTCAGGAAAACACCTAAGTAACATGCAATTGCATTTTGGGATCATGCTTTCATCAGAGGCTTTGTGTAACACTATCAGTAAGTTATGATTTCCTTGTGTAGCAACAGTCTAGTGACAAGAAATTATTCAATACCCTTTTAATATTGTTTTTGTGTTAGAAACATCATGATCCTCTACTTTGTTCCATTCTGGATCTTTTCTTCCTGAGTTCCCTTCTGTGCTCTCTCTTAATGTCCTCTCTTGCAACTTCTTGGAGTTTCCTAAAGACATGTGCATTGAGTATGTGTTTGCTCTGTGATGAGTTATTAAAAAAGTAGTGCATATCAGAGAATCCCAAGGTTTAAAAGTAATCCAAGTAAGAGTGTAATAGTTTGATCTCTTTTATTTAGGAGGAGAACTAAATCCAAATCCATCCTGACATTTTTATTTGTTGGTTTCTTGTACTAAGAAGGGAAGGCAAGTAGACTCAATTAAGATAAATTTTAACTAGAGGTTTTAAATACAAATATACACAACATAAAACTTACTCCAATTGATATCTTTATTTCTCCGGCTATAAATTGGCACCATAAAAGCAGGCTTAGTGTGTTGCTGTTGTTGTTGTTAGGTGCCATTGAGTGCTAATTGTTTCAGGATTGCCTTGGGAGTGGATTGCCATGTCCTTTTCCCATTTTTGGGGTGCTGGGAATCGACCTTGGGATCTCAGAGACTGCAGAGCAGCACTCTACCAACTGAGCTAAATAGCTTCCGAGATCTGACAGGATCGGATGTCACAGTGCTACAGCTGCAGGCATAGGCTTAGCGTAAAAATAAAAAATTAGTGATAAACCAAATGATTCTCAATTTTTTGATCAACTAATAGAGGAATTTCCAAGCACTGGCCAAGAAAAGTTTAAAGATAATATAGTTCTGAGGGGGAAAAAAAATGCTTGTCATAGAACTCATTTCAAGGGTTACCTGGTACTTTCAGAACTATCTGTTACTGTAGCAAGAGGAAAATGAAGAATGGAGTAGAACATGGCACATAAAAGGAAATCTTGACTTCCCAGTGCATCAGTCCATTAGATAAAAGAGTGGGTGTCACTTACGGCCACTGACTGGGCTGCCTCCAGCATGTCACTTACTCTTGGAGTGTTTCCTTTTCTGATGTATAAATAGTAAATAAAATCATTTTTCTCTCTTAAACAGACAAGGGCAATTGTTTGGTAGCCTTTTATGTATTTAAAACATTTCAAAACTTAAAAATGTATGTTAGCTCTATGATAAATCCTTGTAAATTTCTGACTATAAGTTGCATCTTAAGGGAAATGATCACTTTATATTTCTAAAGGAATTATAAATAACTACATAAAATGACATTAGTAATAAACTCCATTTTTCCTGTTGTTGTTAGGTGCCTTCGAGGTGCCTTCGAGGTGCATCTGACTCATAGTGACCCTATGTACAACAGAAAGAAACATTCCCTGATTCTGTGCCAGGAACATGATCTTTCTTTATGTTTAAGCCCATTGTTTCAGCCGCTGTGTCAATCCATCTAGTTGAGGGTCTTTCTTGTTCTCATTGACCTGCCACTCTCCCAAATACGATGTCCTTCTCCAGGGATTGGTCCCTCCTGACAACATGTCCAAAATACAGAAGACATAGTCTAACCATCCTTACTTTCAAGGAGCACTCTGGTTGAACTTCTTCTAGGAAGGATCTATTGGTTCTTTTGTCAGTCCATGGTATATTTAACATTTGCCTCCAGCACCGTAATTCAAAAGTATCAATTTCTTCTCATATCTCACTCATTCAACACCCAGCTTTCACAAGTATATGATGCGACTAAAGATACGATGGGCTGGGATTTAGCTCAGTTGGTAGAGTGCTGCAGTCTCTGAGGTCCCGAGTTCAATTCCCAGCACCACAAAAATGGGAGAAGGGCCTGGCCACTCCCAAGGCAATCCCAAAACAGCCATCAAAAACCCTACGAGGGTTGCTATGAGTCGGATACTGACTCGACAGCACCTAAAAACAACAAAGATATGATGGCATGAGTTAGGCACACCTTTGTCTTCAATGTGACATCTTTACGTTTCAACACTTTCAAGAGATCTTTTGCAACAGATTTTCCCAATTTGACTATTGCTTTTATGGGTATTGGTTGTGGAACCAAATAAAGTAAAATCTTGGACAACCTCAATCTTTTTTCCATTTATCATGAAGTTGCTTACTGAACCAGTTGTAAGGATTTTTGTTTTGTTGATGTTGAATTGCACTCCATACTGAAGGCTGTGTTCTTTGATCTTCATTAGTAAATGCTTCAAATCCTCTTCACTTGTAGCAAGCAGAGTTGTGTCATTTGCATAATGCAGGCTGTTAATGACTCTTCCTCCAATCCTGATGCTACATTCTTTTTCATATAGTCCAGCTTCTTGGATTATTTGCTCAGCATAGAGATTAAAGGGGTACAGTTAAGGATACAGCCTTGATGTACACCTTTCTTGACTTTAACCCAAGCAGTTTTACCTTGTTTTGTTGGAATCACTGCCTCCTGTTCCATGTACAGATTCCTCATGAATACAATGAAGTGTTCTGGTATTCCCATTGTTTGCAATATTATCTGTAATTTCTTGTGATCCACACAGTCAAATGCATTTGCATAGTCAATAAACCATAGGCATCTTTCTGCTATTCTCTGCTTTCAGCCAATATCCATCTCACATCAGCACTGATGTCTCTGGTTCTATACCCTCATCTTCCATTTCCCTTCTCTGGCCATATGCCACTTCAGTAACTTTTTTTTTTAACTGGAAATTTTTAATGTACACCTTAATGTGATTCATTCTGGCATGCTTTTCATTGTGACATTTCCATATATACATTTTGTTGTACATTATTCATATAGGTTCCCCCTTACCCTCTTGTGACCACTTCAGTAGCTTTTGAATGACCTTTAGCAAAATTTTACTTGCATGAAATATTAATGATATCATTTGGTAATTTCCACATTCAATTGGATCTCCTTTCTTGAGAATAGGCACAAATATGGTACTCTTCCCATTGGTTGGCCAGGTAGCTGTTTTTCAAATCTCTTATCATAAACAAATGAGTACCTCCAGTGCTACATCTGTTTATTGAAACAATTCAACTGGTATTCCATCGGGTCCTGGAGCCTTGTATTTTGCCAATTCCTTCAAGGCAGCTTCCACTCCTTCCTTCCATACCATTGGTTCCTGATCATATGCAACTTCTTGAAATGGTTGATCATTCACCAATTCTTTTTGGTGTAATGACTCCTATGTATTCCTTCCATCTTCTTTTGATGTTTCCTGCGTCATTTAGTATTTTCCCTATAAACAGCAGGAAAAATGATGTGGGACTGAGGATGTCAAACGGGGCTTTTAAAGGCATGCAGGAATCTCCTAATTATCATAAACAGCAAGAAGAAAATCCCTACCTAGCAGAATTGTTATGTAAATTAAAGACAATATATGTCACATGTAGGGATATATATTCAGAATTCAGTAAGTGATATGATTGTTGTATCTATCCCTAACCAGTATTTTGGTATTAATCCTACAGATATGTCTAAATTTAATTCCTTTTCAACTTTCTATATTATACCTGATTCCATCAGCTTGTTTTAATATTGAAAACCACTTGCCTAGAATTTAAATTTTTGCTCATTTTTTCTGAACATTTGAGTAAGGTGCACAATATTAAGAACTGTACAGTTACCAAAAGGAATAATGAAAAGAGTCTTGTGATTGCAGGGAATCTCTGAATGTCTTAAGAACAACAGGCAAAAGCTGTCAACTCATCTTATTCACCCTAGTGATAAAGAAGAAGGACAACAGAGTGGAAAAGAAAAAACTAAATTGGAAGACATTAATGGCTTTTACCCTGACTTAACTCTTCCTTTAAGCATACATAGCAAGCAATGATGGAGTCATACCAATTTTGACATTTGAATAATGGAGATCAGTTTAAGATTTCAGATATTTTCTGTATTTCATTTCTATTATGTTTCTGTATTCTCCAGGGCTGGCACTGAGAATTTGATATTGAATATTGACTATTCAGGAAGGTCCTCTCACTTATTTACTTTATTCTTTCAGAACCAGAAAGAAAGTGCTACAATTTCTAGGATCTAATCCTTGAGTTTCACATTGTCATGTTTTCCTAAAAACAGACCAATCACAGGGGTTTCTTGTGTCTCAGCACAGCTCTTATTTCTCTTTCACCCTTTGCCTGTGTTGAGCTGGGAAGAGAAGGTGATGTGAGGGATGTGATTTTAGTGTCTATTTCCTCTGAAGACAAAGCCCTTGAGGATGTTTTCACCTCCTTCTGTTTCTCTTCAGGTCAGTTAGCTAAGAGAATAAAAGCAGCTGCTAGCCTGAGACACAGAAGGGACAGCCACAAAGTCCATTAAAGATCCATAAAAAGGGACAAGGAAGAAGCAAAATATTCTACATAGCTCACCTAGTTCACATGCCAGTTTGCAAGGCAGTTTCTTTCAATTATTGGACCTATGGGTAGGATTTAGTTTTATTGCTGCCTTATAGAAGTCTGATCCTAGAAGGCAAGTTCTAAAATAGGCAAAGGGGGGTGATTGCCCAGAAGCTATGTGTTAATTAGATATAATTCTTTGGTATTGATGGCTGAAAATAAAAACAGGGTAACTAGGATTTGTTTGGCTATCTAATGAAGCCCATAATTTTTCTTCTCTTTCTTTAGTCTCTTAAGGATAGGAATAGTTACAGTTCTTTGTCCAGAAACAACATCTCCATGTTATGCAAAAATGTTCATTCAATTAATGGATTGAATTGAATGGATAAATAATGCAGTAATGATGCTGCATTGTGGTGTAGTCACACATATGGGGACAATATCTTCCCAGGAAAGGGCAACAAAGGGAATACTTGCTAGCTGGGACTTCGTAGGAACTAGGATTTTTAAAAGTACAATGGGATTTGAAGGCAACATTACCCATGATAGTAATAGGAATTCTATAATGTCATCCATGTGGGTAAATCAGATGAGTTTATTAGATCAGTACGTTAAACATGATTCTGCATTAATTTTCTCTATAAAATTATGGAGACCACTGACCTAAGATGGCCAATGAAAGCTGTAGCAGTCAATGGGAAGAAAATAGCATTGCTTTTCTCCTGGCTTTCCCCTTAAAAAATCTGAAGAAACTGTAGAATGAAACTGAAACACTAATAAATCCCTGTCATTTATCATTATTTATGAGAGTATCTTTGAAGAGGTTCCAGCTGGCTAATGGCTAACCTATTGCTTAAAATGTGAGGAGAGAGATCCTAGAATGCACAAATTTTACCTTTAGCAGGGAAAAGCAATGACTGTTTAGGAAGCTGACTTGGTTAAGTTGTCCTAAACTAAGTTGTATCTTTCTAACCTGCTGAAATTCTTTTTAAAGTTAAAATGAATATTTGTATTTAGGAAAAGCCAGTCTTTGGCAATTCTTTGTAATCTTCCCATAGGTTGTGAATGCAGGCCCCAACAAGTATTTTGGTCCAAATTCAGGCTAAAAGGCCCAATATCAGCAGATAAAAGGTCCAATATAAGGAGAGTTCCAGAGAGCAATTGAGATAAGCAAACCTGTAGAATGAGAGGACAGCATTCAGTTTGAACAGTGAGTTGACTTTTAGAAACCTAGAAACCGTTTAAAAGAGTATTAATAATTCAGAAGCTATGCAAATAAATGGTACATATTTGCCAACAACAAGAAGTTTGAAGGATTATGAGAAACTCTTAAAGGACTTAATTAAGCTCAGCAATGGGGTAAACACAATAGATGATGCTCTATGGAGAGAGGATGGAAGTAATGTATAATGAACAATTTGGAGTCATGCATTTAATGAGCTCTGAATTAGCTGTTTCTCTAAGGAACAGAGATCCCAGCTAATATTATAACAAACAGAGCAAGGAGGACAGTGGAAAATACAGAATAAAACCACCTAGGTCAATGAGTTACCCACAAGATTTGCAAAAAGGGCATGGAATTTATCAAATTAGCAGTGTTACAAAGCTATCCTTGAACTGGTTTGTAGGTACAATGACATTTTAATGAGCTTTCTTTGTTTCTTCTATAAGTAAAACTTTCTAATTATACTCTAATGCAATTCCAGTATATTATCATGAGGGAAAACGTGAAGTATTTTTTAAAACACATTGGCAAGCATAAAAACACCACAAAGTGTCATAAAAACCACATGTATCTACTACCCAGCCTTAACAAACTCTAGCATTTTTATGCTATATTGGCTTCAACATGTCTCTTTTGTTACGGTTTAATAGAAATCAACCATTATCATTGAGTCCTCTGTGTAAATGTCCCAGATCCCATTTTCTCCCTTACTTCCCATCTCAT
Organism: Pedetes capensis; assembly: GCA_007922755.1. Lineage (NCBI taxonomy): Eukaryota > Metazoa > Chordata > Mammalia > Rodentia > Pedetidae > Pedetes > Pedetes capensis. Next base: position 18,507 of record VMDO01008535.1, read on the forward strand.
CTTTCCATTCCTAAAGGAAACTGTTATCATGAATACCATGTATAACATGCTCATTACTGTGTTATGTTTCTTCTGACATATTTACATACTTGGCTACATTGTCTGGTGCTACTTTTCAGGTTTCTGAACTTTATATAAATGGGATCTCACTCATAACTTTTTTGCATTATGTATCTTAGGTTGAATGTTACCTTTTGCTCAACATTGTATTTTATAGATTTATCTCCATTGATTCATGCAGCTTGACTATATTCATTTTGTTTGCATGTACTCTGGGCATAGATATATCACAATCCACCTGCGGCCTTTGTATGAGCATTTATATTCTTTTTAATTTATGGCCAATAACCCTGTGATAGATACTCTTTCACATCTCCTTGTGCATGTGTATGTTTTTCACTTAGAATTAGGTTACATTTTAAACTTTATTGAATATATCTTCACCAATTTACTTTTTGCCACTGGGGAGTAAGAGTTCCCATTGCACCAAAATTTCTCCAGCACTTGGTGTTATCAGAATTAATTTCTTCCCTCAATCTGATAGGTGTAAAACAGTATCTCTTGGTTTTAATTTGCGTTTTCAGAACTCTTCCCTTTTAAACAAAAGGGTTTTTTTTTCCTTAGGAAAAAATAAGAAAATTTTTCCTTTAAAAAAATAGGAAAAATTGCTGTGCTAATTTTTTAAATTCATGAGTTTTGAACTGTACAATTTAGGAAATTACCACTGGGGAATTTTGCTTTGTTTTTTCCTGCTTAATGAGACAGTAAGTTTGATGAAAAGTAGTTCTGTGTGGAGTGAGGGAGAGGGTCAGTGATATGTTGAGGGTTATAAAGCAAGCCATGTGTCACATAAATTGTCTCTTTCTGATTGGCAGAGGTCTTGGTAAGGGAATGTTTGGTTTAGGAGAAGAGCCAAGTCTGACAAGAGGATAGCGTTGCTACCTGTCAATAGTGCTGCTTGAAAGAAAAGGTTGAGACACACATTTTCCACTGGCAGGTTGTCACACATATCATTTGTAAACAGACGAAATACGAATACCAAAGATCTAAATATCACACAGGCTGTTGAGAATGTAGGATCCCCAAACAGAGTGCTTGCTTCCCCAACAAATTGACCGTCTGTTGATTAGAGAAGTTATTAAGCTTGTGTCTTCATGGAAGCTTTTCTTGTTTGTTTGGTTTGGTTTTTATTTTCCCCTTTACAAAGATCCCAGTAATTTATTTCACTGGCTTTTATTTGTGCACTATAGCACACAAAATTCTCTGTGATGACTGACTCAGATTTCCAAACGAAAAGGTCATTGTTGGTAACGTACCTCTATGGTTTACTGAAATTCCTTTCTGCATGTCATTACTCTTAATGGGTTACTGAAATAATATTTTAATTTCCAAACATAATTTTCATTTGAAGTACTTAATACTTCAATATGCTAATCTCATTTTACAGGAGATTCTTTTACTAGTAGCAGCGTGATGGATGGGTGGTCCAGATTTTTTCCTTGTGTGAGTGAGGAAATCTTCTCAAGGTAGAGGGCCGTTGGTGCGCAATAAATCATTTGTGAAGCTAGGATTAGAGGGATGCTTTTGAATTCCCGCTCCTGTCTGGTTTATCACTTACAGAAGTAATTCCTAAAGGTTCTGTGGATATGTAGCTCTTGGCAACAGCTCCTAACTTAGCCCATGTTATCAGAAAGTGAAGAGGACGAGGGGAGAAGTTGGAGAGGATCTTTTCCAGACCAACCCCCAAACAACTTCACACTATTTTCATTGTCTTGCTCACTATTCTGTACATCAATATCATTATGATGGGGCCCCATATTTGCAGTGACCCTTTTTCTAAGTGGTGAGGAGAAAACAGCATTTCATTCTCTCCCTCTCTTTGCTTTTTAGTGGCAACGACCTTCAGACCTCCATTCCCTGAGGGATCAGTCACTTAAGGATCAGTCCCTTTCATTGATGCTCTGTACTGGATGGTGGTGGGTGGATGCAGGGCCAATATACATGCACTGAAGTAAAGCTCTTGGTACCTTATGATTTCTTGCTGTATAGGGAAAGCTATACCTCTTCCTAGTACATTTATTTATTTTTATTTCACTTTATGGACCCTGTAAACTGGGTCAGTGATCTCATTTCTGTAGTTCTTTGGGTTGCTTACTACATCTAGATCCAAATTTGTGACCAACCTCTAATAACACACATCAGCCTATGGCACAGATTATTGGGCTGGCTTTATCTTTTCCTACCCTTAATCTGATTCCCTCATTACCTATCCCTCATTTCCATTCTGAAGTGTGTACTTTTATAAGCCTCAGATCCTTCTGGAGGTCCCTTCTCTAAGCAATGTCTTAAGTAGGTTTTGCTGAGGGACTCCCCAAAATAGTAATGTATAGCACTAAGGTGCCGGCAGCTGTGGCCCTGTGGCATCCGATCCTGTCAGATCTCAGAAACTAAGCAGGGTCAGTCAGGCCTGGTTAGTACCTGGATGGGAGACCTTCTGGGAACACCAGAAGCTGTAGGCTTGGGAGAAGGACCTGGCAACCCCCTCCCAAAAATCGATCTGCCATTGAAAACCCTATGAACAGCAGAGAAGCACTGACAATAGTGTTTCCCCTGTTGTACAGAGGGTTGCTATGAGTCGGATACCGACTCGACAGCACCTAACAACAACAACAACAAGCACTAAGGTGTTTACTGAATTACCATACTTAAGCTATGTTAGTGAGATGGCAGTATATAAAGAAGCTGTAATAGATCAAGCCCTGCAACCAAGGTATATTCTTATGTAAGAATTTCCCTCCTACAAGGAAAACAACTTTCCAATTCCAGGTGTTTCTTCCTGTGGAATATGCGAAATCATGGAGTAAGGTACTGTCTCAGTGTGCCCCATAGAATATTCATTCCTACAACATTACCTAGTGCCACATTAAAGAAAAGTAAGGAAAGGTTGTTTTTTAACAAAAAAAAAAATATTCTATGATCATATATGTGTAAATATAGAATTAACTAAAGATATTCAGTTTTTTTTTCCCAACTGCAAAACTTCTCAGTCTTTAATATGCAAATATATTCTGGCTTTCCCAGAACCTGACATAGAATTTACTTTCCTAAACTCATTTGACCCCAGAGCCTGGTTTATAAGAAATCCCTGATGCTCCTCCATGCTCTGTTCTCCTAAACCCAGCATCATATTAGAGATCAGAGCAACAGGAGGGGAATTAAGTCCTCCATTTGTTTTCTCCATGCAGGCTTTGGGCATCAATTGCCTAAGCGCCTGGGAGATCTGCTATGCAGTTATGCTGCTATACAGCAGCACTTTCCTCAGCAACCAGAAGGGATGCCCTGGCACTGGGGAAGACCCTCCTCCAGAGTGCCCCTCCTTTGCTGGAGGCCAGATGTTGCTGCTGCTTCTGAGGGAGGGGCAGCAACCCCAGGGAGGGTCTGCAACATGTGCTTCCCCTCCCCGTACAGGGCTCAGCACAGTGGCTCTTGACCTACCAGCACTAGGTCTTTCTGACATTTTCCATCAGCACAGTCATGCCCAGAGTATGTATACCCAGCTTCATTCAGCCCTGCCCAGAGGCCAAAGGGCATTTTCCTGCTTAAATGTATCCAAGAGAATTAGAAGATTAAGTTTTAGGGAGAGAATGTCTTACAACAAAATGAGGATCTAGGGTTCATTATTCTTATAACATTAATTTAGGTGTAAAGGAGGAGAACACAGCTGCTAAGATTCTGTTTGTACATGGCCACAGAAAAGAGATTTCTTAAAATGAAATTGTGAACCTTTGTTACTAAAAGACAATTTCTGCAAAGCAAAATGTTGCTTGCAGTTAGGCCCATCTAAAAAGACCCACAGAGCTTCTTCACCCAAAATGGGCCATGGACATCAACATTTTTGTCAAATGGGAATATTTTGAATGGTATATGCAAGATTCTTATTTTTAAACTTTTTCGGATTCCGTATGCAGGAGAGTTTATTACCTACGATGTATGTGTTTCTTTCGGCATGCAGCCGCAGCACCATGGCATCCAATCCTGTCAGATCTCGGAAGCTAAGCAGGGTCAGGCCTGGTTAGTACTGGGATGGGAGGCCACCTGGGAACACCAGGTGCTGTAGGCTTGAGAAGAGGACCCAGCAACTGACTCCCAAAAATCAATATGCCATTGAAAACCCTATGAACAGCAGAGAAGCACGGATAATAGTGTTTCGCCTGTTGGTTGTAGGGTCACTATGAGTCAGACACTGACTGCACAGCACCCAACAACATATTTCTTTTATGTCTCATAGTCTTGACTCAAGACATTTTATTTAAAATTTAAATAGATCAGGTCATGGCCTTTGGAACTCACCACCCAGCAAGATCTCCATAACATTCAGAGAAAGTGGAGACACATTCTGCCCTGTACATTCAGTATGGCGAGTTTATGGAGCCCACAGCTGACCATCAATTCAAGTGTGCACTTAAGGGTCAAAGAAACAATAGCCAAAGGGAGATTAAGTTCCTGGGTCCAGATTGCCTTACCCTCCAAAATTCTTTTTCCTTAAAAAACTGAAAATAGTAATAAGTCAACGATATGAAGAGGCAGGAATCTTTCCCCATTTTATCTTGTCTGTGGTTTCATAGCCAGATTCCCAGAATCATCGCCACAGGGACACTTTTTGCACCTGTCAAAATCTACCTGGCTGTGTATTTGGCAGTAATTTCAAAGGACATGGGGGATGTGGGAAAGATTCCAGCATTGGAGGACACCAGCCAAAATGACCCGAGGTTCGTTCTTATTCTCTGTGACTATAGCCATTGAATATATGCAGAATCCAACTGTTGGAACATAGGACCTCCTTGCTCACTGCTTTAAGAATTAGGCATCCTGCTTCAGCTCTCATTGCCAGCTACAGTCTACATTTTTGCCCATGAATTTGAACTTGTAATAGCATTTATTCTATGAAGCAAGACTTGCCTAGGAAGAATTAAAATGTCATGGCACCACACCCACAGAGTACATGGCAATTGAAACACTGCACCCGTCAGTACAGGTACATATTATGAAATCTTGGGAAGAGAATGCAATACTCCTAACCATTCATTGATGCAAATCTCAGAGATGGGAGACCAGGTTAGGCATTGAAGCCTCTGCCACTGAGTGGTAAATAAGATAAATGTTGCAACAGGAGCCCCAGGAACAATGGCAACTCATGGTTCGAACCCACCATCTTCAGTGTTCCTAGTATATTACACAAATTTTAGCTAATAATCTTTCCTGTACTATGTGAGGCAGCAAGGCCCATTATCCTCAATTTGGTAGATATGGAAATGGAGATTTAGAGAGGTTAATGTACCCTTTGTGATTCAACGATTCAATAGCAAAACCAGAAGTGTACCTGTTTCCCCAGTTCTCAGACTGCTGCAAGATACTGAAACTTAGCTGAATAAAACATTGTTTTCTTTATTGTTGTATATTATGTAGTTGTAGATCCATTTTTCGCATTTTATTGTTCATGTGATGTTGACAAATTGCTTGATCTCTATTAGGTCATCTGCCAAATGGGTATAACATCTGCCCTGACTACCCTACACGATAGTGAAATGACACATGTTAAATTCCTCCAAAAACTGTGAAGAATTTTTAAAAACCATTGTTTTACTATTTGATCTTAAATATATGCTCTTTCTATACCAAATATTTCTGGCAGTTCAGGGAAACAATGACATCTATCCACATTTAATTTAATAAAAATGTGATGAACTTAACCAGTCATGCTGGTGCTTATTCTCTTGTTCTTCTAACTTTCTCCCTCCTCCCTACTCCATAATAACCCAGAGTTATATTTTTAAAACAAAAAGACAGAAATTTCCTCTTTAAATAGAAAAATGAACCTTAACACCTTATTCAGTGCCAAGCACACAATACTTGTTCAGTAAATATTTATTGAATAGATGATGGGTAGTTTCACGTTGTGGATAATAAATCCAGTTGATATTATGCATGTCAACGTGTATAGGTTAGATTTTCAGAAAAATCAACACCTAAAGGACTTATAATGGTAAGCATTATTGGTTATATTAATCAACTGAGTCTACCCAATTTCATAAGACACATGAATAAGTGCAGTAATATCCATTGAATTTACTCTATCTACCAAACTTGCTAAATGATATTGAGATAAAAGTCGAAAAATTTTAATGCAAGTAATGACATAAAGTTCTAAATCATGTAATATTTCCTCAACCTCTAGAGGTTTATTCATTCATTCATTCATTCATTAATAGATTTAATAGTTGTTTATAAAGTGCTGAACATTGTGCTAAGAACTATGTCAGGATTTTTCTTTCAGACAGCCTATAATATAATAATAATAATAATAATAATAATAATAATAGTTATTATTATTAATTTTTTGGTGCTGGGGATTAAACTCAGGGCCTCATACATGTTAGGCAAGTGTTCTACCACTGAGCTGCACCACAGGCACCTTTTGTATTTTTGATTTTGAGATGGGGACTTGGTTAGTTATCCAGGCTGCCTCTGGCCTCAAACTCATGATCCTCCTGCCTCAGCCTCCTGAGTTGTTGGGATTATAGGCAAGTGCCCAGCTAGGTAGTTTATTCTTTATTCAGTCTCTAAAAAAATGTATTTTTACTCAGTCGAAGGTCCAAAATCATGTGAGTTTTAACCCTAGGCTAATGTCACTCTGGACCACATAGGTGACAAAGCCTTTATTCGGAGAGACTGAAATCAAGAAAGGATGGTGTATTTGGCTTTCCCTGCTGGTGGCTGGCAGAGCAGGATACTCCTCCTTAGAGCACAACCTGATGCTCCAAGTGGAGGGCACCTATAAAGAACAGGGATGGTCCCCCGGCCCCCTGATAACATGTTATGAAATAACTTGAAAGGCCAGGTTTATATCATTTACAATTTTAATTATGTCTTCGAAAATATAGTTGGGAGCAAAATTTGCTTGAAAACTACAAGAAGAGTAAAAAAAGACTTACTTTAATAAATTATTATAAAAATACTTCTGAGATTCATTTCCTTTCCCATATTTTCTTTATTCATATTTGAGTATTTAATTACTTGCAGATGATGTTTTTGGATCAGCTTGCCTCATTTATTCTTCTCATGGTGTTAAATACTTGTGCTGTTTAACAAGTAGACTTAGCATTTGCATGATCAGAAGTTTCTGATACTTATTCTGCCAATGTGATACTATGTCAAAAAAGTGTAACTCCATATGCTTTTTAGTCAGAATTTTCTTTCCAAGACTTACCATTCATATCTTCATTGGTGTAAAGACTAAATTCCTCTCACCTGGAAACACAAAAATGCCAGCTGTGTTGGGTTCTGACCTGTTTCGAGAAAAACACAAAGAAACACAGTGGAAATTCTCCATTTCTACTATTACTAAAATACCTCCAAATGTCACCAAGGCCACTTACAGAATACTTCCTGAGCCTAATGATGTCAAATGGAGGTTGCTTCATTACTGAAACAACTGTGACATTTCTTTCTTCAAAAATACAATAAATAGAAAATAGCACTTCTCTAAATAGTGCCAATGAGCAACATGTTCCTGAATTTATCATGAAGTGGGTAAAAACCCTACTAAAGTGAAAATAAAATAAACTTTATTAAGAGACAATATTGGTAAGAGACAATATTGGGAGCATACTAAATTTTCCTATAAAATGGGTTTATCCTCTGTAAATATCACATCAAAGAATGTTGTGGGTTTAAATTCCTTCAAATGCCACTCAAATAATTTGCAAACTGCAATCAATGCCAGGAATGGTAAAACTGGATGCAAAGTACTACCTCTTCGTAGCTCTTCTTCCCATTACATTGTTTTTCTCCTTTCTCTCTCTTCATGTTCTGATGTAGCTTTTCCTGAGCTCCTGTTGTGGTGAACCCTGTTTCACTTGGCCACACCATCACACTGATATTGCGCTTCTATCTCTCACCTATTCAAATGAGCTACTATGTGTGTTTGAGATAGAATAGGAACAAGCCCACTTGGAAACCTTCACTCTGAGTGAGCAGCTGTGGCTGGGATCTGTGTACCAGGCTATATCACCATGAACAGTGAACTTCCACTATAGACTTATAAAGGTCTTGCTATATGCAGTTCACTGTGGCAGAAATTTACTATTTAGGGATGATGTGAAAAGCTACAAGGCAATTTACTCCTCTCTAATTTATTCAAGGAGCTACCCTATAAGGAGGGCATGGCTGGGAATTATTGGTTCTTTGCCGTTTTCATTTCGGGTTCATATCAGGAGAGGCATCACAGTATTTCTGGTGTCAGAAACTGGGGCTGCCTAGAGGATGAGTAGTTTAATGAGCAGTTCACTATAATCTCTTCTGAGTTTTAAAATTTTTCATTGATACTGGTATTATTTGTTGTTACATGCCATCGAGTTGGGTCTGACTCATAGTAAACCTATGTACAACTGAATGAAACACTCCCCTATTCTGTGCTAGGTGCATGATCTTTTTGATTTTTTTTTTTATGTTTAAGCCCATTGTTTTAGCCACTGTGTCAATCCATCTAGTTGAGGGTTTTCCTTATTTTCATTGACCTGACACTCTCCCAAACATGATGTCCTTCTCCAGGGATTGGTCCCTCCTGAAAACATGTCCAAAATATGTAAGACACAGTCCTTGCTTCCGAGGAACACTCTGGTTGCACTTCTTCTAGAAGGAATCTGTTGGATTTTTTGGCAGTGCATGATATACTCAAAATTCACCTACAGCATCATGATTCCAAAGCATCAATTATTCTCATCTCTTTTATTCATCATCCAGCTTTCACAAACATATAATGTAACTGAAGATATCATGGCATGAGTCAGGTGCACCTTCATCTTCAATATGACATCCTTACTTTTCAACACTTTAAAGAGGTCTTTTGCAACAGCTTTCCCCATGTAATATGTCTTTTGATTTCTTGATTGATACTTCTGTGAGTGTTGATTGTAGTACCAAGTAAAGCAAAATCTTGAACAACCTCAATCTTTTCCCCATTTATCATGAAGTTGCTTACTGAATCCCATTGTAGGGATTTTTGATTTCTTGATATTGAGGTATAATCTATACTGAAGGCTGTGTTCTTTGATCTTCATTAGTAAATGTTTCATAACCTCTTTAGTTTCAGCAAACAAAGTTGTGTCATCTCCATAATACAGGTTGTTAATGAATCCTCCTCCAATCCCGATAGTTTCTGTGTTATTTTCCTATGACTGCTACAAAAGATTACCATAAACTGAGCACCTGGAAAACAATAGAAACTTATTACTTCATAGTTCTGGAGGTCAGAAATCCAGAATTTAATCTTGCTGTTGTTGTTAGGTGCTGTTGAGTCAGGTTTTAATCGTTACCCTATGTACAACAGATGAAACACTCCCCAACACTGTGCCATGGCTAGCACTATTGTCAGTACTTCTCTGCTATTTATAGTGTTTTCAATGGCTGATTGGTTTTGTTGTTGTTGTTGTTGTTTTTTGTTGTTGTTGTTGTTTTTTTGCGGGGCCCTGTCAGGTCCTTCTCCCAAGCCTACAGTACCTGGTGTTTTCAAACAGTCTCCTATCCAGGTACTAACCAGGCCTAACCCTCCTTAGCTTCTGAGATGTGATGGAATTGGATGCCAGGGTGATAGGGCTACAGGCAGAATTTTATTTTAGTGGGCTTGAAGTCAAGGTGGCCGGTTAAGATGTTGAATAGTTAACAGCCACACTTAAATTGGGGATGAAAACTATTAAAGAACCTCAAGAAGTTCTCAATGCAAACAAAAAGGAGTGGAGAGCAGCTTTAATTATTATTTTTTCTAAAAGGGACAGCATGAGGACAACTTGCCAAATAGGAGATGAAAATGATGGAGAAGAGGAAGAAATGGGGAGGGAGGCGGGCAACCAACCAGAACCTTTAACCCAGGGAAAACAACTTCAAAAGGTTTCAGTGGACACAGGGCCCTTTGGGAGAATGCATGGCTGGCTAGAGGTACTGAGGGACCCTCCTGGGAGGAGGCTAGGATGTATGGCTCCCCTGCAGGGTCTCAAACCCTAGACTACATTTTGTTTATTTGTTTTTGTTTTTGTTTTTTTGTCATTTTTACTGGAGAGAGACTAGTACTACCCTGAGGTACATTTAGGTATCTAGAACACCAGTGGGACTGGGGAGACAAAGAGATTGTGTTCAGACTGTGACTGAGTGCCTGTTCTAGCCATGTAGAGAAATGATGCTGTAGGTCCTGGATGCCTCAGAGACATGGTTCAAACAACATGATCCTTTACCTAAAGGACCCCAAAAATCCTCTAGAAAACTCTTAGAGCTAATTAACTCCTTCAGCAATGTAGCAGGATACAAAATTAACACTCAAAAATTGGTGGCCTTCTTTAACAAAAATTGCATCAGGAAGAGAAGGAAATTAAGGCAATAATCCCATAAAAAATAGCCCACCAAAAAATTAAACATTTAGGAATCAATCTAACCAAAGACTATGAAGATGTCTATGAGGAAAACTTCAAAACACTGAAGAAAGAAATCACAGAGGATAATAGAAGATGGAAGGATCTCCCCGGCTCATGGTTTGGGAGAATAAATATTGTAAAAATGACTATACTACCAAAAGCAATTTACAGTTTTAAGGAAATCCCCAATAAAATTCCAGTGACAGACTTTGCAGAAATAGAAAAAAAAATCCTAAAATTCATATGGAAACACAAAAGACCATGTATAACCAAAGCATTCTGAAGATGCAAGAATAGTGCAGACAGGTTCACAATATCTGACTTCAAATTATACCACATAGACATAGGGGCAAAAACAGCTTGGTACTGGCAGAAAAATAAGATTGAAGACCAAAGGAATAGAATTGAAGACCCAGAGATACACCCATGCAATTACAGCCACCTGATTTTTGACAATGAGGCTTAGGATTTTCAATGGAGAAAGACAGCGCTCTCAATAAATGGTGCTTGGAAAATTGGATTTCCATTTGCAGAAAATTGACAATAGACCCATATCTCTCAATTTGCATGACAATCAATTTGAAATGGATAAGAGACTTCAACATAAAACTGAAAATCTTAAAACTACTAGAAGAAAAGATAGGAAACATGTTCCAACACATAGGCATAGGAAAGTACTTCCTTAACAAACACCAATCACCCAGGAAATGACACCAAGAATTGACAAACTGGATTACATGAAATTAAAAAGCTTCTGTAGAGCAAAGGAAACAATCAGCAGAGTTAAGGGAGAGGCTACTGAATGGGAGAAAATCTTTGCACCCTACACATCTGAAAGAGGACTAATTTTAGAATATACAAAGAACTTAGGAAAACAAATTCTAAAACAACAAATAACCCAATACATAAGTGGGCAAAGGAAATGGACAGTACACAAATGAAGAAGTTCAAAGGTCCAAGAAACACATGAAAAATGCTCAATATCCTTAATCATCAGGAAAATGCAAATCAACACTGAGATTCCATCTCACTCCAGTAAGAATGGACAAGATCAAGAAAACAAATAACAAATGCTAGTGAGGCTGCAGAGAAAAGGGAACTCTTTTACACAGCTGAGGGGACTATAAATTAGGTCAGCCACTTTGGAAATCAATGTAGAGATTTCTTGGAAAACTAAGAATAGAACAGCTATATGACCCAGCTATACTACTCCTGAGAATATACCCAATGGGAAATAAATCATCATGCTACAGGGACTCCTGTACTTCCATATTTAATGCAGTACTTTTCACAATTGCAAAGATATGGAACCTACCAAGATGTCCATCAATAGCAGAATAGATAAAAATAATTGTGGTATGTATACACAATGGAATATTACTCAGCCATAAAAAAGAATGAAATAATATGTCATTTGCAGCAAAATTGATGGAACTAGAGAATATCATCTTAAGTGAAGGAACCCAGGCCCAAGAAAAGAAATACCAAATTTTCTCACTCATATGTGGGTGCCGGGCTGGGATTTAGCTCAGTTGGTAGAGCGCCGCTCTGCAGTCTCTGAGGTCCCAAGTTAGATTCCCAGCACCGCAAAAATGGGAGAAGGACATGGCAACCCACTCCCAAGGCAATCCCGAAACAATCTGCCGTTGAAAACCCTATGAGGGTTGCTATGAGTCAGACACGACTCGACGGCACCTAACAACCACAACATGTGGGAGCTAAATCTAACTTAAAGAAACACACACACACATACATATATATATGTGTGTGTGTGTATATATATATATTATATATAATCAGATAATCTTACTAAGAAGAGAATGTGAAAGCAGAGTAGAAAAGGGGGAGGAGTCTAGGGGAGAGTGGAGGCTGAAGAATGGGGCAAGGGGAGGGGAAATAATGTGGAATGATAAATAGGGACAGGATAATCTCAAAATAGATGATGAAATGATACATAGACATGGGGGGAAAGGGAATATAACACACAAATATGTACCTTTTTTTACTGTATATTAATCAGAAGGTTCTATGAAATATGTAAGTTGATCAAAGAGTAACCAAAAGCAATGTAATAGTTACATAATGGAAATGTGTAAGCCTTATTACTCTGTACTCTACCAATATTTATAAATAAAGAGGATACTAAGAAAGAAAGAAAGAAAGAAAGAAAGAAAGAAAGAAAGAGAAGGGAAAAGAAAAGAAAAGAAATAAATCATTCAAGGTGGCAGCTGGGCCGCATGCATTCCAGACCCTCCAGGGGAGAATCTGTCGCCTTGCTTTTCCTAGCTTCTACGGTGGGTAAACATGCCTGGGCTTTTGGCTTCTTCTTCCATCTTCAAGGTTAACAATATAGCTTCTTCCAAAATCACTCCTTTTTTTTACCTCTTTACTTTTCCTCTGGCCAACTTTCCTCTGGCCATTTCCCTTTTATTTCTGGTTATCTTTTTTTTTTATGTAGGTCTATATTTAAGTTACTTGGATCAAATTCCTCTCTCTCATTATTCTCTGTGCATATTAACATGCAACACATTGGATTTATCATTTTTAAAAAGTTTTCTTCTTTCTCTTTAAAATGAAAACAGACTTGGACTGACACTCTTTTTTAACAGATTCATGAAGAAATTAAAGTTTTGCTTATTAGTCTTCATCTTAAAATTTCCCTCTTAGTTACTAAATCTGTCTTTTTTGAAAGTTTATTGTCTCTGTATTTTCCCAAAGGGTGGAATCTAGTGTTTTAATATCAAACCAAATTGTGAAAAGATTTGTATTTCACAGCTTGCCAACTGTCTTCCCATCATCACATTTTATAAAGCAGATGTTAAAGTAAAGGTTACAAAACCTTTTACCATTACAGTTCTTGTTTCCTATAACTAATTTTAGAAGAAATCTGCATATTCAATCCCATCATTTACTCTGGGATTTTTTAACAGGGAAAAAAGTTATGTGTGTAATTAAAATTTAGATTTTGAAGTGACCAAATATTTCTTAATATATGAAAAGTTAGTTGCATTTACATTTACTTTGATTGCAAAAGCAGACATGAACATTGTGAAAAAAATTAATATACAGGCAAAAAGAAATAAATATATTGTGAAATTTATCACCCAGGATAAAAGAACCATCAAAAATATTTATATAATATTGAAGGGTTTTAGCATATATGTATTTACATGTGTATTTAAAGATTAAGACTATTCTATTTGCACTGTTTAGAATATATTATTTTCTACTCTATTCTTTTGAGTGATATAATGTTTTTCCATATTAATTGACATCGTTATTTCCTACATTGTGTTTTATCATATAATCACACTGATTTATTTTAAAAACACTCTAGCAAACATTCTTCAAGCCACCTTTAAGTATTTTCTTAGAACAAACCTCAAGAAGAGGAATGTACCAGGAAACAGTCATTTTGTAACAAATATAGAAAATCAAGTTAAAGAAAATATCCTCCAGGTCCACTTTTATCTATGACCAATGTTAGTTGTAGAGGTGGGGCTGCTTTGGAGGTCCTAGATAATCTTATTCAAAAGGCAAGTTCACAAAATGGAGTGCTTATGACACTTATTTCTCTTCCCAGGCACACAAGAAATAGTGATGTAATTGTTGTTTTCTAATTTCAGGTTACCTAGCACCTCGAAACCTTCCTAGTACTGGATTCTTCCCGTTCCTACAAACCCTACTCTGTGACACAGACTCTAAATGCAAAGACACACCCTATGGACCACTAGATCTGCTTCGAAGGAAAGGGTTCGACGAAACACTATTTAAAGACAGGTGGGGGCACTTCTGAAGTGTGACGCATTTTTGAGAGATCGAATCTTTTTTCCTTATGAAATAACCAGGACAGGCATCCTATAAATACATACAACATTATTGTCCATGCTCACAAATGAAATGATGTAAATATGAAAGAATAACTTAAGCTGGGTGCTGCTGTGCATGCCTATAATCCCAGCAACTCTGGGGGCAGAGGCACGAGGATCGCAAGTTCGAGACCAGAGGCAGTCTGCATAATTTAGCAAGACCCTGTCTCAAAAAAAAAAAAAAAAAAAAAAAAGGGCTGGGAGTGCAGCTCAGTGGTACAGCACTTGCAAAGCATGCAAGCATGAGGCCCTGGCTTCAACCCTTAGTACTGAAAAAAAAAAAAAGAAAGAAAGAAAGAAAGAAAGAAAGACAGACAGACAGACAGACAGACTAGCTTAAGTACTTATTGGAATCACCATGGTTATGTGAGATTGAGCATAATCTATTTTGCATGAGTTAGTCAAATTCTTCTTCTTAAGATGAGTGACCAAAGCAGTTTTACTTTTATTCCCTCAAAGATCCTCTATTCCAGCTCACAATGTCAGAGATACCTTGCCCTAAGACTCATTCCCAAGTGTAAGCACCATAGGCATCATTTCCAGGAAGAATGATGTATTTACATTACTCTGTGTGGTCCTTCCAGGTATAATAAAAACCAGGAAGTACAAAGAAGAAAATTAAGGGTCTCAAAATTCAAAGTAATAAAGTTGAAAGTACACATAATTACACAATAACCTTTAAACAGAGGTTAATGTGTGTTCTATTTTATGAGGTGAAAAGCAGCTGAAGAATGAAGATAGAGAATCTAGACCATTTATAACCTGGCTATTTACAACTTCAATTTTCCTTCCTAGGATTCTAAACCTAAGGAGACTCCCGCAAGCCTATCTGTTTGTAGAACTGTAAACAATATCGTAATTTTGAGTCAACCCAGAGATAATTCTGTTAGAGATTTTTTTAAAGTGTCTCTCAGGAATAGATCTATATTTATGTATAAACAGAGATATTTGGTTTCCAAACTTGAACATTAAATTTGTTGGTATGTAGCCTTTAATATCTATCATCAGTATGATTTTGGCCATCAAATCACATGGGTGATGTTTTAAGAGAGAGCAACTGCAACCTGTTTAGCATAAAATGTAAACATGTCAAGAATTATCATGGGAAACAACTTGGGATACATAATTGCTGGGTCGATAATTCACACTAGTTTTGTTGTTTTAATAAGTTAATTAGGTTTGGTGCTTTGAGCAACTCACACGTTCCTTCATTTATTAATTTATTCAAGAAATAAAGACAGATAATTCTATGTGCCGGGTGCCATTCAGAGCACTGTGATACAGAGGTGAATAAGACAAATTCTCTATCCTTTTGCTATTTGTATTTTAGTGCAACAAAGGGGGGGGGAGACAAAAAGCTAGCACAATGCCATAATAATAAGTATACTAGCAAGAAAATAAAGTAGATAAGAGAGAGACTTTGGAAAGTAGGGATTTCATAGTGACAAAAGAAGCTCTCTGTTAGAAGGGGACCTTTGAGAAGAGACTGACAGGACGAGGAGGAACCCCAAGGGGCATGTGAACACCTGGAAGGAGGTATGGCAAGAAGAGAAATAGCAAATGGGTCTGAAGTAGGGACAACCCCGATCATTTAGCGGGACACACACTCAGCTAATACCGCTGGAGTCTAGTGAGGAATGATGTAAGTGACAGGAGATATGTTGACAAAGAACACAGGAGACCACTCTCAGAGTCAATCATGAAGCAAATAGTAAAAGATTTATGGTTTTGGTCTGGAGGAAGCTAATGGGAAGCTTTATGCAGGGAAAATGACATGGCCTAGTTGGGAGAAGGACTTGGCAACCCCCTCCCAAAAATCAATCTGCCATTGAAAACCCTGTGAACAGCAGAGAAGCACTGACGATAGTGTTTCCCCTGTTGTACAGAGGGTCGCTATGAGTCGGATACCGAATCGACGGCACCTAACAACAACATTGTTACAAGAATAGCAGGTTCTAGGCGTGTGCAAGCATATGTCAAAGAACACTGATATAGGCTTCTTTAAGGAGTCCAAAGCCAGCTAGCAACTATTCCCTCGTACGCAATCAGTGCATAGGTGAGATGGGAAGAAGAATGGTACTCCTTTGTGTCCCAGAGTTGATGGAATGTGTCGTTACATGAGTGACGAATTAGGCATGATTTGTGCCAATGTTCTAGCAGGAGAAGAAAAATATTAACTCAATAGCAACATAAGTGATAGAAGTGATAGTGCAATGAAGAGTGCCTGGGGATGCTTCCACAGTACACTGTCCATATTTAAAGTAGAAAGACAGCTTTCAACTTTGGTAACAAGGAAAGCTTTGTGAGGAGGTTTATCTGAGATGGCCATTTTATGAATTAAGCATTAGAGGAGAGATAGGAAATACTGGTATACAGCATTTACAACTCAGATTACAATTCCACCTGGGACTTTCTTCTTTCTTCCTTTGTGTCTTCATGGAAGACCCAACTATGAAGGAAATAGTGAACATACCCAAAAAGTATGTATGTAAATATACTTGTGCAAAAAGGAATATTTTCTTATGTAATAATATAGAGAATGAAACACATGGAGTTGGGTGTGGTAGTAGCTGGTCATGTCTGCTTTTCTGAGTTTCATTTTGACCTCCAGTTAGTTTTTCTAGCTCAAGTTGTGTATTGCTGTGTGGTCAGGTTTTTTTTTTCTGAGCTACCAAGTATCTGGAGCTTAATTCAGAAAATTATGTGTAATAATAAAATTGCATTAATGATATTTCCCATCATGCTATTAACTTTTATGCTTTATATAGCTGTGCAATGAAACTGGCACCTGGTTACTGGGTAAACTATTCTGCTAAATTGCTTCCCTTTGGTGAAGGAAGATTCAACAGCATGGCCTCATTAAGAAACCAGTCTTCTTTTTCTGTTCTGTAAGTGAGGAAAAAAACCACCACCTTTAGTCTCATCGGAAGAGGCCCGCCATGTTCACTTTAATAGAATGCTCTTTTGAAAGACGTGATCACACTGCAGCCTCTGCTCAATGGCCAGTTGCCAAGTGTTTTGATGCAATTTTGCTTTTGGCACCAGCCTTCTGTTATTAAATTCAAACTTCTCTAGGCATTAGCTTCAGGATGAAGGGCTGTAAAAAAAAAATCCCACACTGAACTCAGCATCAAGTCTAACTAACTCTCTGAAAAAAGGAACGATTGTATTTACAGTTTTCTTGCTCTTTTGCTCAATGGATGGTCTGACATTGCAGATCTTACCCTTGTCCTTCCTCCCTACACTGCCTCTAAGAATACATCAAACAGTAGGAGCCTCTGGCTGTGCCATTGCTCACACAGTTGGCGAATGGCAGAGATCATCCCCCAGAGCTCACAGGATCATTATTTGGAGAAGTGATTCTGCATTGTTGCAGATCCTGGGGAGGAGCTGTCTCTAAGGATTTACTCTCTATTCCCATTGACACTTAACCATGACCTGCAGTTTCTAAATTCATGTCTCTGTTCCTATTGGACAGCTCCTACTGAACTTGAAAAACAGCTGGTCCAATTTTATTGAAGAATAGTTTTAAAGTGCCACATGTGTGGTTTTTATTTTTTTTTTTAGTATTGGAAAATATTGATGAGACAAACTAATCTAAAGATATTGGAAATGTAAGACAAGTGAATATAGGACAGGAATATACTTACCTTTATTTGACTGTAAAGATGAGATGGGGTCCATTGGTCTCATGATGGTCTCATCTTGTTTTATTTTGAAGTATAACCATTCCATAAACAAAAGCTAGAATTAGTGTAGAAAGGAAAGGTTAAAATTCATTTATCTAAGAATAAACTGCCTGCAGCCATATCACTGTGGCCTCTGATCCTATCAGATCTCAGAAGCTAAGCAGGGTTGGACCTGGTTACTACTTGAATGGGAGACCACCTGGGAACAACAGGTGGTATGGGCTTGGGAGAAGGACCTGGCAACCCACTCCCAAAAATCAATTAGCCCTTGAAAAGCCTATGAATACCAGAGAAGCACGACAATAGTGTTTCATCTATTGTATGTAGGGTCCCTGAGTTGGACACCAACTTGATGGCACCTAACAATAACGAGAGCAAACTGGGGAAATGTATTAACTGCCATGCAGGCCTAATTGCTTATCCATTCAGTGAGAATGTATTAAATGTGTACAATATGCTGGAGACCACACCACTTACTGTACATACAGAAATGAATGAGGCACATTCCATGCCCTACAAGAATTTACTACCTGGTGGGAAAGACACCGAGAGAGGACAGCAGTTAAATCACTACATAACATGGTAAATCTCATGACTATTTGGTTAGCTCTCACTGTGCCCAGAACATGAGACACCAATAGTGAGTAGTTACAGTTTCCTGCAGACATTTTGCCTGAGGAATATGGATCTTGCTGTTAGGTGTATCATCTGTAGTGGAAGTAGGTTTGAGTGGGAAGTGTCAGAAGAGTCCTCCCAGAGACCTTTAAGGATGCTGTCAAGTAAGGGTTGGAGATGTAGCTCTGTGCTTGCCTAGCATGGGCAAGGCTCTGGGTTCAATCCCCAGCACAACAAAAATAAAATAAGATAAAATAAATAATAATAATAAGAGCGCAGTCCTTACAGATAAGTAGGATGAGACTCCCAGAAAAGAAAAAGTGTTTAAGACAGACCATGGAAAAGGCATCCTAGACCTTAGTGAAAGAGAAAAAGAAATGGAGGCCCCTGCATAGTCAACATAGAAAAGTAGCAGAATTGTTTTTGCTTATGACTGTCATGGAGAAATTACAAATTTCCTTGCCAAAGGAATCTGCCTGGTTCATGTCTGGGTAGAACATCATCTGTACAGTGTCATAATAGTGGAGACACTGTTATCTCCTTTTTACTCCACATGTTCCTGACACGTATCCACCTCCTAAAATATTTCCCCATCTGCCCAACATCGTGCCTTTAAAAAAACTTAAGAAATATAGTTTTCCATGTCACATATTATATCTCCAAAGCCCTTTTTAAGAATAAAGAAAACCCCAGGCCAGGAAAACATACTTACACATTTCTAAGCCTTTTTTGGAGGTGGGGTTTAGCTCAGTTGGTAGAGCTCCACTCTGCAGTCTCTGAGGTCCCAAGTTCGACTCCCAGCATTGCAAAAATGGGAGAAGAACGTGGCAATCCACTCCCAAGGCAATCCAGAAACAATCAGCCATTGAAAACCTTATAAGGGTCACTGTGAGTCAGACACGACTCAATGGCACTTAACAACAACAAGCCTTTATTGCCCGCACATGTGGCACTGTGCTATCAGATCTCAGAAGTTAAGCAGGGTCAGGCCTGGTTAGGACTTGGATGGGAGACCACCTAGGACCACCAAGTGCTGTAGGCTTGGGAGAAGAACCCCGCAACCTATTCCCCCAAACCAGCCATTGAAAACCCTATGAATAGCAGAGAAGCATGACAACAGTGTTTCATGTGTTTTACGTAGGGTCATTATGAGTCAGACATCGATTCAACGGCACCTAACAATAACAACAAGCCTTTATTACAACTGGACCATTTAGGAGAAAGTTATATTTTAAACATGGATGAGCAGTCATTATATCTGAATGGCAAATTACCCTTAAAGAATCAAAGTCAGAAGGAAATACAAGAAGTGGATTAAAACCATTATATTTTTACTGTAAGTGATTTCTGCTTGGGGAAGAAGAAGAGCTCCATCAAATCACTGAGAGGGTCTCAGTGCCCATTACAGTGTCCTTCGTACCCATTTGTAATTAAAAGTCAATGATGAGTTCATCTGGAACTGGGTTCCATCTGGAAGTGGGCTTACAGCCTATCTCACATCTTTTTAACAGATGTCACTATATATAACTATAGTTCTGAAGGAAAGGGAAAAATACATATAAAAGTTTAAGTAACCCTTAGAGACAAAAAAGAATTTCAGAATTTTCTTTCCAGGATTTGCCATATGTCTCTTTCCTGGTAGGAATTCTTTTTATAGATATAATTTACCATGGCACACAGATACCACCTATACAGGTAGTCTTTGCCTCTCACAGGAAATACTGACACCCAATATAAGTGCATAAACTCTCCCATTATGATGATATGTATATATATATATATACATGTGACATTTTCTAAATGTGTCTGTTGGTAGACATGTCTGAGAAATCAAATCTATTCTGGGTTAAGTTTTCCTCCTAGCATAGTAGAATTCTTAAATATAAGATGTCTCCCTTATTAGAATCCACTCTAAGTAAAGCCCCATAAATGCCACAGAGACAGAATCTACATCTACAGTATCTTAGAAGAAGGATTCTTAGCTAACTCCATGGGACTGTACATGCAGGTTAGTCCAATAAAAATTAAATGATGCCACAAACTACTTTGTGATTTGAGTCAAGCTTTCTTAGCTCACCTCTGTGATTGGATTTCCTGGAATCAGATGGGCCTATACATCAAATTTAGGGGGCACATAAGTTCTGCATACTGTCCTTGTATACTTCCCAGAGATACCCAGTATGAGACAGGTTCTATGTCACTTCCTCACAGCTATTCAAAGCTCCTGAATGAAATTATTAAGTCTCCTGCATTGGCCCTGGAAAGTGCGAATGGCGATGAGTGATCATTGAATAATTGTGCTTATGTGTCATAGTCAAGTGCAGGGTTGCTCAGACTTAAAATTGTTGATACTTGGGACAGATAATTCTTTGTTGTGTTATGTGTTGTAGGGTGATTAGCAGCATCCCTATCCTCTACTTATTGGGTACAAGTATCACCCTCCATGCACAATGTGACAGCCAAATATGTCTCTAGACATTGTCAAATATCCCCTGAGGGAAACAAACAAAATTGCCTTCGAATAAGAAATGCAGGTGTAGCGAAAGGATGAATAGAAAATGTTGAAGCAGGAGGAGGCTTGAATTAAGGTTGTGATTCTAAAGATCTTGCTCTATAAAAAAATGCCAGCAATAATGATGGCTCTGATTAGGGGCCCCTGTGATGTGTTTTCATTATCCCCTATGCATATCCTTACTTAGCTGTTACCATTAACATATTGTAATCCCTGGTTTTCTTATTTGACTTCTCTATTTTATTACATATGTTGTTGTAAGGTGCCATCGAGTCAGGTCCAACTCATAGCAACCCTATGTACAACAGAACAAAACATTCCCTGATTCTGTGCCAGGCACATGATCTTATTTATGCTTAAGCCCATTGTTGCAGACACTGTGTCAGTCCATCTAATTGAGGGTTTTCCTTTTTTTCATTGACCTGCCACTCTCCACATAATGTCCTTCTCCAGGGATTGGTCCCTCCTGACTACATGTCCAAAATATGTAAATGCTGGTGAGTTAATGAAAGAATGTGGCAGGTACAGTGTAAGATTATATGTCTATGTCTGTGGTTCTATCTCTGGGCGTTTCCTCTTCCAATGATGTTTGCAGAGTCTGGTATGCAATGATGGAATGCCAGCTGACATCATTTAAAAGAAAATGCTCCCTCAGCTGTACATTGTTCCAAGTGATAGTCCTTATTATCAAGTATTCAATGCTATGTGATAAGCACCCTACCACCTGCCACTGTAGACTTTTCTCAAGAATCTTCCAGTCTACTACAAATGGAAAATTCTTCTCATAAACAGATAATGAAGCTAAATAAGCCTATAAAATAAAAAAGCTGTTACAAAACCCTGGGTGAGGTTCTGAGCCTCATTCCACTTTGCTAGCCAATGATGGCAGGTTCTAGATTTATAAAATATTGGGGTATATCTGCTTGGTATCCTTCATTCTTCATAGTTCTAGGATTCTAAAATCACTACATCTGGAGCATATATGCCTAAGTATAGGCCTTCAGCTCCATATAGATGGTAAAGGTTGTATCTTTGAATCATCTTCCTTTGTTGTGAGTACTCTGACAAAAAGCTAATGTTGGTGAATGCCTAAGATGAAAGGGCCCATACAGACACTCAGTTCACCCATCTCACATTACAGTCACAAGAACCTTGCAAAATAGGTGTTCTCATTCCTAATGTGCAGATGAGGGAGACAGTAACCAAGGTCTTTTAGGGAAGAGATCGAGCTGATTCCAAAGGTATCCTCTAACTCCAAATCTCCTCCTGCCACATCCCAACAATACTGTCTCTTTTTATTTAAACAGTCATCAAATCTTATACTCTAGTACTGTGTTAGATGTTGGGAATTTAAAGAAGAATGAGACATGGTACCTGCTCTCTGTTCCCAAAGATGTCACAGCCTAGAATAGAGAAGTTGTGGGAATAGTTACATGTGGATATAAATAAAGGTACAAAACTGATTGTGTGAAATAACAGAAAAGGTAATGTTCTTCACTCATCAATCTGAGAACTAAATGGTACTTTGTCTATAAGGATGATTGTGCTCATTAGAAAGTTCAGAAAATGTCAACTCAACAAGACTGGCTTCTTTCTTGCCATCCTTTAGTAATTTAATACAGAAATAATAAAAATAATAAGAAGAAGAATAAGAAATAAAAATAAATAGTAAAAATACAGAAATAATAAAGAATAATAAAAATAATAAAAAATAATAATAAAAATACCTTTGTTTCAACTTAGGGTCTCAATTCGCCTTTTTACCCACATATTCTCAGTCATCCATTTACATTGTGATTTCCATTTTATTTAAAGAAAACAGATTTACTGTCCAATGGGAATGGAAACATGCTATCAACATGCTTACAAACACAACATAAATTTGGGGAAATTTTTCTGGAAGAGGAATAGCAAAATACCTACAAAAGTTCAAGCCCTCACTTCCACAAAAAGGCCACACGACAGGGTGTCACCATGGGCACTTCCTAGTCCAGAAGAGGTCTTCCTAGAAAGGAAACCTCCATAGTTTCTTGTCTGGGGGAACCTGCTGAGCCAGCTGCAGCCACTGGGAAGGGAGAGAGCTTGTCCTTTTATGGTACTTAAAGAATAATACAACCTGGTGCTGCGGAACATCCCAGTAATCACAGTGATGCAGGAGGTGGAAGCAGGAGGATCATACAAGGCCAAAGGCAGCCTGTGCAACTTAGCAAGATCTTGAAAAAAAATATAAAACAGGGCTCTTAACAAACATGAAAAGATAGGTCGATTGTCCTCTGTGGAGCAAATGCAGCTTTTGCTTCTCCAAGAGCACATTTTCTTAGTTTCCCATTGTTCGTGCTTCATTTTTCCCCCTTTGTCACTCCTGTTTATTATTTAGTATACTTTCTCTTGCTTCTTCATTACTATTTTGATCTTTGACATTCTCTCTTTGATTTTTGTGGCTGTCCCTGGTCCTTAAAATTTTTATGAAGGTTATTCTTTTCCCTTTATTTTCAAAATGTGTTGATATTCAGCAGTCTTCCTTATAGTATTACAAGCTAAACTGAAAAAAAAAATTATGTTAAGAAAAAGAAAAGTAAACCCAACTTTCTCAAACTTCTTTTTTGAGAGAGGAGAAAAGGTTAAGGTCAGTTCTTATTTTTATCTGAATGGCTTTCCCATCCAAATAGTCAGCATAAGGAATGTAAAAAGATTTAGGGGAATACAGTCATGGTCATGAATAATTCAAATGTACATTAAGAATGCAGAACTTTTGAAGCAACCAGTACATTTTAAGGAGAATATTGGAAAAACACTGAGGAATGAAACAAATATTACCTCTTTGTACCATTTTTATAAAAAGAACACACACATTCCTCCAAAAGAGCAAACATATTTTTCCAATTATAAATCATACAGAACTTGTTGCTAAATGAGAAATAAAAACAAACCACAGTATAAGTAGAACTTCTTGCCATCTTTATGTATCTTAATTATGCTTTTTATGAACAGCTTTACAAAATTCACCAACTTTATTGAATTCTGGATGTTATTCCCATCCAGATATTTGTCTGATTTCATTTGTGAAACATACACATTTGTTTTAGGGTCTTACTTTCAGACACGTTCAGTTTTCAAGAAACTAAAATTATCTCCATTTCAATAGTAACCAACTAAACAGGAAACAATTTTTTAAAGATGGTTATAAAATTGTGGGAAGGTCCAATAATATGTTTTTTTCTTAATGTGATCATGTTATGCAAGTATTCCTGACATCACAATTGCTATTATCATTACACTGACACATTCGATGTGATTGAAAATCTGTTTTCATGTGATCCTTTTACACCTGGTACCACATATGATGATACCAATTATAGCTCCTGGCACATACCAGATACTCATTAAATGTTCGTTCTTTTCCTATTCTTTGAATCTGTCTTACAAGTTCTATTCAACTTTGAAAATGTTCAGAATGCCATCTGTAATTTAACAATGAAACTATGTTTTTCTTTCATTGTTGTCAAATGAGCAGACCTTTGTTTCAGTCTCCAAAATGCTTTTGGATTCTCGTCTGTTTGGGATCCATCAACATTTGAAGAGAAAAAAATCTCATAAATACTTTGAATACTTAGCTGTAATGTGTTGTGTTTTGTTTTGCTTTATTTATTTATTTTGTGTGTGTGTGTGTGTGTGGCACTGGGAATAGAACCCAGGTCTCATACATACTAGGCAAGTGCTCTACCACTGAGCTACACCCCCAGTCCTCTAATTTTTTTTACGTAATATTCTTTCGGTAGTTGTTAGGTGCTATGGAGTCATGTTCGACTCATAGCAACCCTCACAGGGTTTTCAATGGCTGATTGTTTAGGAATTGCTTTGGGAGTGGACTGCCATGTCCTTCTCCCATAATATCCTTCCTACAAGATTAAAATAAGAATAATCATTTTTAAACTTCATCTAGGCCATTATCTCTGAATAAGAATTTGCCTGGTAAGAGACCTTATATATTCATTGGTCTTCTTTTAATATCCTAGAAAGTAGATGAAAAATTTGCAAGTCCTCAGAGAACTCTAGAATCTGCCACATAATACACTGCTTTAACTAATTGAAATTAATGTGAGTGAAGTTATAGAGTTCTTGCTTTTTCTTCCTTAGTGAAATTCTGAAAAAGTCATCCAGCTTGGAGAAGGACAGCAATTTATCTGTTCAGAGCTCACAAGTCCCAGACAGAAGACATGCATCAGTGGGTAAGTTAACTTTTTTCTGCAGAGTTTAGAATGGGTCTTTGGAAAGGCCAGTAAAGTCTAATCTCTAAAATGTTTATATTCCCGGCTTTTTAAACAAAGATGGAATACTTAGAATATCCCTAACAGATCCAAGCATTCCTCATGATTGCCTGAGTGTGGTGGTATAATTATGCAAAGTTCTTTGTAATAATTGGAAATTAAGTTCTTACTCAGAAATTCTGTAGGTGCAAAATCCTAGATGTTGAGAATTGCAGTGTCCAGTAATTGACTATGGGATTCTTTAATTGTCTAAAATTAAATAATGCTGGGATAGTCAGAAAGCCTAGTCATAAAAATTATTGGAAAATATCTCAGAGATTGGTATAAACTTTCCATTTCACAGGAAAGATATGAGGCCCAACAAGGTTAACTGCTGTGTCTATAGGCATACAGAGGAACTGGTATTAGATTGACTTCCCCACTAGTCCTCTTTGAGCTCTATGCTTCTTCCTGAACTTAATACTCAGTTTTACAATCTTCAGTATGATTCTGTATTTGCTTCATATCTAGGCCAGTGGCACTCGAGCTTTTGTGTGCAAAAAATCTTCTTGAGTCTCTCCCTGAAAACACAAGTCCCAGATGACATGGATGCAGGTGGTCTTGAAAACCACTGATTAGAATCCCAAGCTCTCCAATTGGAGGACTGTTTCACATTCACATGACAAATATTTATTAGGTACATGCTATTGTGCACTTCAGTCTCCTAAGGACTGGAAATATATTGTTGTTGTTGTTAGGTGCTGTCGAGTCGGTATCCAACTCATAGCGACCCTCTGTACAACAGGGGAAACACTATTGTCAGTGTTTCTCTGCTGTGCATAGGGTTTTCAATGGCAGATTGATTTTTGGGAGGGGGTTATTAGTGAGCATAATAAGGATTATTATATGTTAGAATATTATTGGTGTTTGTGGGGGGAAAAGGGAGCATCTTTACAAGTGCCTTGGTATATTTAAAACTTTATGATATTAAATAACATTCCAATACAAGTTGATGAACCAAATAAAAAATTTCTTGAGTTAGTACAGTAGGAACATAATGGTAAATGTTTTTGAGGTGTTAATGTTCAGTTATGAATAATCTGTGGTTGCTTGGATGAGTAGATTAAAGCATAATAGAAATAAGGCCATGGTCTCATGGTCCACTAAATTTTGTTTTGCTCAGTAGCCACAGATTATGTTTCATCCCCTGGCTGGTCATCTCAAAAATGTTTTGACTTAGTCTAGGAGAATCAGATGGTAAATTCTTCAGTCTCATGAGCTCTAAAATAAAGCCTAGGCCCCTCTGGTGATGGGTTACCTGTATCTTTGAACACTAAGATTCTATGTTGTGAGTATAACAATACTTGTGTCCAAAATTTATAAAAGTCAGCATACTAAGTTGCTGGACATCTATTGTTTAGATATGCTTATATACTTCTAGCTAATGCTCCAAACCCAGAAAACCCTACCACATTATAAATAGTATGAGAGGAGGTGACCTTGGGAATTACTTAATCTGAATATACTGTTGTCTGAACTAATTGTTTCATCTCATTTATTTGATCAGAAATATCATTAAGAAACCACTTTGGGGAGGAGAAAATTTATGATCCTAAGCAGATTTTAGCATCCCAATTGGATAATTTAAAAAAAGAAAAGACCATTATCACCAGATGTGCATTGGCAGATCCTTTGAACAGATGTTGGATATGATGGATCTATGGAGCTGGTGGGGGCACCTCAAATCCTCTAGGCCTGCACAGAAATAATTCAGTTTATTGGGCAATAATATTGGTGATGAAGTTTAATGACACAAACTGGAGCAAAAGCAAATGACATCAAAATGATTGGGGGGAAAAAAAGAGCAGACCAAAATCATCACACTTTTATGTGGGAAGAAAACCCCACAGAATTAGCCATTTTGCTGGCATGGAATTTTCATAGAAGAAGCATATTTGGGCACATTCTTGTTGTGGTTGCACAGAATAACTATGAATGTTTGCATGATCTTGCCTGTTTCTGCATATATGTTTAGAATTCTAATACATTCTTTCTTCTACTACAGCCACAGTATTTCCAAGTCCAACTGCTGATTTGGAAAGTATTGGAACAGAAATTTTCAATGGTAGTGAAGTGCTGACACGGATCCTTGATTTGGAAAAGGTACCTTCATTTACTTTTGTAATGGGTAGGTAATGAAGAGGTTGAACAAATGCACTTTAGGTTAACAGAGGGATCTCTGAGCAGGAAGAGGTTTGGAGCACCTTTCCCATATAAGTACTATCTCAGATAGATTTTTGTCCCAGACATTCCTCAATCATACCTTAATTTTTAAGACACTAAATTCCTAACATTCTTGAGCATTTATTTACTGCCCTGATTTGTGCCGTCGAGTCAGTATCTGACTCATAGCGACCCTCTGTACAACAGGGGCAATACTATTGTTAGTGCTTCTCTGCTGTTCACAGGGTTTTCAATGGCAGATTGATTTTTGGGAGGGGGTTGCCAGGTCCTTCTCCCAAGCCTACAGCTTCTGGTGTTCCCAGGCGGTCTCCCATCCAGGTACTAACCAGGCCCAACCCTGCTTAGCTTCTGAGATCTGATGGGATCGGATGCCACAGGGCTATGGCTGCAGGCTACTGCCCTGATAAGTCGCTTAATTGAACTCAAGCTTTTTGTTTATTGGTATTATATGTGATCTTTCAATTTTCGGAAGCAAAGCAATAAAAAACAAAGCTATAACAGTCTTCGAACATCTTCCCGCACCAGATTAATACTGTCTTTGGACAAATTAAAGTTATGGAAAATCTCTCCCTTAGGTAAGAAAATCCTTTTGCTTAGTGTATTTAGAGTGCTTACCTATGGATTTTTCTGTTTCCTAGTGATCATGCACTTTATGATTTTCCAAGCTGTGTGTGTGTGTATGTGTGTGTGTGTGTATGTGTGTGTGTGCAGGGATTTAAAGAAATTAAATTTCAATGCCTTTAAGCAGAATAGGTACTCTTCTCTTAATTAACAGTCCCCACTTTTCCTGCTGTCTCCAAGAGGCTAGGTTCATGCATTTTAGTTATTTGGTTGGCCTCTACACTGGACATTTGAATCTTTCTCTACATGCACTTCAGAAATGAAGAGATCATTTTCAACATTTTGCTTTAGAAATATCACTCTCCTGCCCACCCTCCACCTTGCTCTACTTCTTTCTCCCTCTCCTATATCACACTCATATACACACATGAGCATTTTAAATAATTTATCCATGTAGTAGTCATTTCTTCCATCTGAAAATCATGACACGTTTCTGAGTTTTATTCATATTTTTGTAATTATATTAAACTGCTATTTAATATGTCTTTATTAGTGACCACTGAATTAATATTCTGTATGACTGAGGTACCTTAATGACCTGGAATGTAGGTATACACACACACATATATGTATGTGTATATATATGTTGCACAAAACTGGAAATCAGGAAAAGGCACCTCAAGGCAACTCTGTCAATGTCAGCTGCAATATAAGCCTTTCCCATTAAGTACAATCTAGATATTGAAACTCCTTGGCTCCTAAAAACTCCTTGGCTGACCTAGGAATTTCCTCTATTATGCCCAGTTAATCCCAATCTAAAGGCTCCCTTAATTAGGCCAGAATGTAAACTAGGGAAAGCTACTTTATTCCATTTCTTTCCTCCATATTGGTTTCTAGAACATTGGATCAGATAAATTCCTCTATATCTAGAATAAACTTGCTGCTATTCTCAAAAATACCACTTTACTGTATTGAAACTTCCAAGTTCTCTTTTTTATATGGAATGAAATTTTAGAATTTTGCGAGGCAGCACAGAGCCATATATCCAAGGGAGATAAGACCCAGATGAATTTTATGTGTATGAATACATATTTTTTAGAGTAGTTGGAGCAGAGAAGGGACGTAAAAATTAGCATGACATATTGATGCCTGTGTCAGCAATCTCTCCAATTCCTTTCTTTCTCTTTTACTGCTTTCTGCAGCCCTTGCAAGAATGAGTAGAGAAATCACTTTGGGGTGAGTTTATGTGTAACGTTAGAAAAGAGATATGAATGAATGACTAGAAGAGCTAACACTTGTAGTACATCCTAGATAAGTGGATCTTGTCTTCTTCCATTATATTTGGAAGTTGAGTTGCTGGAAAGCAATGTAGATTTTGTGATGTAAATTTTAGGGGAAGATGAAGTTGGCCCTCAGCTCACAGAGTTATAAGAATTAACTATTAGAAGGAATATTTTAAGTATTATAAATATAGTCAGCTCTGTAAATACTTAAATGCCCCGACCCGCGGGGTTTTTCAACAGGGACCTAGAGTAGGGGGCAAATGAATGGGAGAGACAAGAGACACGAAGAACGAGAGCAAGACAGGCTGTCTGATCAAGCTCCAAAGTCTTTAATTTTTTGCTGTAGTTTATATACACATGGGAGGGGGAGGTACCAAAATGTTACAAAGGTCAGGGACTTTCCAGTTCTTCCTGTAACCCTGACAACCGCTATCAGGTGGTAATCTCAGCTCAAAGGTCACAATACCCTGTGACTCAACATCCGCTATTTCCTGTGTCTCAACATCCACTATTTCCTGTGACTCAACATCCGCTATTTTCACCACATCCTCCATCAGGGTATCCCGCAAAAGGCCACCCATGGTCTTGGCTCCCCGCACTTAAAAAAATTGATAATGGTGAATGTGATCAATATTATAGCTGAAAATAGTGCTGTATTTGTGACTGAACAGCATTATGGAATATATGTTGTTGTTGTTAGTTGTTGTTGTTGTTGTTTTTAGAAGCTGCCTGACTCATAGTGACTCTCTGTACAACAGACTAAACACTCCCCAACACTGCCATGCCCAGCACTATTGTCAGTGTTTTTCTGCTATTCATAGGGTGTTTTGGGAGTGAGTGGGTGGATCTTTGTCCCAAGCCTACAGTACCCAGTATTCATTCCCAGGCTGTCTCTCATCCAAGTACTAACCAGGCCCAACCCTGCTCAGCTTCAAAGATCTGATGGGATCAGATGCCAATGTGGCATGGCTGTAAACATGGAATGTATAGGGAAGGTTATAATGATTCCATTATGAAAATGATTTTTAATTATTGTGTTTAGTAATTATACTTTTGTATACTTTCATGTATTTTTTCCTTTTTTTTCTATACATGAGACTGAAATGAAACATAATCTATTTGCCTACCTTTGTAAATAAGCATAGTTGCTCCTAAGAATTGACCTTAAAGCTCCCTCTAGGGAATCCTGCATGTCCCAATCAACTTCCCAGGAAACATCACAGAGAGTTAAGACTGAGTTTCTACTGATCAATGCCTTGTTGTTGTTGTTGTTAGGTGCCATCTAGTCGGTATCCGACTCATAGCGACCCTCATAGGGTTTTCAGTGGCTGTTTCGAGATTGCCTTGGGAGTGGATTGCCAGGTCCTTCTCCCATTTTTGCAGTGCTGGGAATTGAACTCGGGACCTCAGAGACTGCAGCTCAGCACTCTACTAACTGAGCTAAATCCCAGCCTGATCAATGCCTAGCAAAAGTGAATAATATTTTTGTGCATGAAGATTTTTGTCAGAAAACACTTGGTGCATTTAGTTTTTTCTGATCTGAGATAGGAAATGAGTACAATTACACAAATTAAACATAAATTATTATAATCATAACCATAGCAAGAATTTACTACATTGACACAGTCTTCCTCCACAACATATTTAATTGTTATTTGAATAGTTGCTGAAATAATGCAGAACTTTAAAATAGGTATTGTGAAGACAGGTCATTTTCCTTGACGACTAGAATATTTTAACAACTACATCTACTAACATTATCCCTCTCTTCTCACATGTGTGTTTAGCTGTTAAAGCAAAATTCAACTTCAGAAGATATACGAAGAGAACTGTGTGAGAGCTATCCAGGATACATCACAGATTACACCTTCTCTTGGGTCACTCTAGGAAAAAATGTTTTTAACAAATTTTGCCTTTCCAACATGACCCTTTTAGAGTCTTCTCTCCAGGAACTAGAAAAACAGTTCTCTCAGGTAAGTTTAGATCTTTTAACATAACCAGAATCTCATAACCAATTGGATGAAGTATACTATTTCCATTCTTGGATTCACAAAATGACCCAACGTGAATCAAAGAGCAAGTCTGTAGCTCAGTTAGACTGGGTAATAGTGACTTAAATATTTTTTCACCTTTAGCATAGATCATCATATAAACATTCTCACACAATGCATAATGTTCAGTAACATTCTTTTATCATTTAAATGTGCAGGATTAAAATGATTTGATGTTGAATTAGAAATTGCATTATGGTTAATGTAGACACACTGTGAAATATGGCTTGGTTCCATGGTGAGTAAAGAGTGACTGTTTTCCCTGAGATCTGGAAATGAGATTATTCAAGACATAAGTTTAATAAGTAAATAATAAGAGGCATACAACTGTCAGAAGTTAGAATCACAGGTAATTTCTCTTTATTTTTCTCACAGACTTCAAACTTGATTTGGTAAGATCAATTTTCATGAAGCAATATATCCCTCTCCTTCAAATATTACACATGAAAATCAATGAATTCTACTACAGAATGCTAAGGATCATTCAGGTTTACTATTCTTAAATGGTGTAAACAACATACCAATAATCTATATTCAGTGAAGTTCAGATATAATGAAAGATAAAAAATTCAGAATTCTTTTGAGATTTTATAGACATGAATAAATGAAGCATGCCTACTTCTAATATTTTACCCTTGATTATATGAATTATATTGAAGTAATTTTTAAGTTTTTAAAAATTGCTCCTTAGTAATCTGAATTTTTTTAAAAGAGCCAGATAGAAGCACAATTATAATAATCCCATTCTAATATAAAGCACTCAAAATCCTTCCTTAATTGTAATAAACCCAACGCAATATAAAACATTTAAAATCTATCCATGTAGAATAGAATGTGTGGTTAAAAATAAATTGTTTAAAATTAGCCTTAGAATGAAAGACCTTGATTTAAGACCAAAATTAAGACAAATCAAAAGCTCAACTTTACTAGTGTGAATGAACTTATTAAAAGAATTGCTTTAAATAGGAATGTAATAAAGAAAATACTGTACCTCTGACAGTATTAGCTGGATCGTATGGTCCCAATCAAGACCAAAAGTCATAGTTTTCACTTATTATTTGTTTATAGTACAGAGTATGATTATTATGTAGGTTTACTCACTAGCCATCATTCATTATACCTCTCATTTGTGGCATTGCAACAGAACTTTGGGAATATTTTATCATACTAAGTATATATAAGCATACTTACTAAGCATTTATATGAATATATTTGTACATGTATATACATTATATATATCATGAATATATACTATATTTCTATATTTTTATCATACACACACACACACACACACACACACACACACATATTAGATTTAAGGAATTGCCACTGAAAACTATAAGGTCTACTGTCAGGTTCTTTCTGGGATTTCTCTCTCTCTGCATTGTGGATGGAGGTGGAGTGGGGGGTGCCCTGATGCTGCACCCAGTGGCAAGGCTGTGGCCAGAGAACAGGCTGTCACACACGGGATAAAAGAACAGAGGTTTATTCACAGAGGAGGGGAAAGGAATAGAGGATTAGGGAGAGGGGAAAAGGGAATTGGAGAAGGGAAGCTCTTAGCTGCTATCTCTGCCACTAGGGCAGAAATTCCCAGGTGTCATTGCTTTTCTGGCTTGCAGGCTTTGCCACTTTGGAGGCCCTGCGCTTGACTCTAGGAGGCTTGCCTCTTGAAGCAGTCGGTCCATCAGGGATATTCGGTGTTGCAGAGGTGGCAGGCAGGTTGAAGTAGGGTGAAGGTTAATTGGAGGAAGGCTGAAGTCTAGGCTAGGCAAACAAGTAAATGGGCATTGGGCTCTTAAAGAACCACAAGGACCCAGTGAGCTTCTCTTGGATGGTGTTCAGAAAGACTGTTGAACTCTGAGCTCTGGAGTTTATATGGTCTGATAGCCAGCCAATCAGGGGAACATGGTTGGATAAGAAATGACCAATCAAGCACCAGGGGGGCCTTAGATACTACCATACCTTGGGTGCCATCTTGGCCCACTCGATGGGAGGGGGGAAGAGTGAGATACCTG
The DNA here is from genome assembly GCA_007922755.1 of Pedetes capensis. NCBI lineage: Eukaryota > Metazoa > Chordata > Mammalia > Rodentia > Pedetidae > Pedetes > Pedetes capensis. The sequence goes on from VMDO01008535.1 coordinate 52,056, forward strand.
GATGAATGGCAAAGGTGACCAGTTGCCATCTTGCCTCATAGGATTTGATGGGAGCAAGTAACCCAGATGCTGGGTAAGGATCACTCACCTTGGAGGAGAGGGGTTGGTCCTCCAAGTGGGCTAGATAAATTCCTGAAACCTGCCATGTTGGCATACTCTCTATTCCCCTGGGAATCCCAACAGTCTAGTAAAAGATATAGTGAGGATATGCCTGCAATGCCTACATCAAGATCTGAGGAAAATGAAAAACCTTACTCACTTGTTTTGGGAAATTAATTTTGATTACCAAATATATGACTTAAAATATTTCATATAAATACAGTTTGTTGACCAAACTTTAAAAATGCCAATTTCTAGGGATAATAGGGAAAATCCAATTATGTTGTGAATATTAGAAATGGTTGCAGTTTTCCCAAGTAAAGATGTCTTTGAACTGAGCAAACGTCTGAAAGAACTACTAATGTGAAATTTTAGGCTTTTGGTGCTTTCAAAGACAATGTGCCATGTGATTACAAATGTTAACGACTCATTTTACTCTGTGGTTTTGTTTTTGAAGATATCAAGTGACCCCAACAATCAGAAGATAGTGTTTCAGGACCTAGTCAAAGTGCTGTCTTTCTTCTCACAAGTGCAGGAGCAGAGAGCTGTATGGCAGCTCCTCTCTAGTTTTCCAAATGTGTTTCAGAATGACACATCGCTAAGCAATCTGTTTGATGTTCTTCGAAAGGCAAACAGGTAAGAAAACTTAATATCAAATGAAAAATTATCACCCACAGAAGTCATTTTGTAAAACAACAACAACAACAAAAAAATCTGTGAAGATTCCTGTCAGGCATGTGATTTAAACACAGAGCAAATAATCCTTCAGCATTGTGCTGCAGATTTTAGCCATGTAGGTGAGTACATTAGTGAAGCAAAGGAGAAACACACACTGTGATCATCAAGGCTATTAGATGTCCATGAGGAAGTAAGGAGGAATACTTATCAAACAACTATATTGTCACATGGTTTTCCAAGGCTTTTGAGAGTGAGGTTATAGCGGGATCAAGGGTAGGTCAGATGATTCTGGGACAGTCTCATTCAGGGACAACCTGAGCTCTGTACATCTCTATTAAACTGTCCAAGAATGAACTATCTTGGTGGGGTTTTTTTGATACCATCCAATATAAAACAAGTCTGTTGGTTGGAATTTTGCTCCAAGTCACCTCAAGAGGGATGGCCTCTCTCGTGTATATCCAGTCTATAAACGATCTTTCTAAACCAGCATCTAGAGTTAGCTCTGATTGGCATATATGTCACAAAGATTAATATTTATTTATTTATTTGCAGAAGAACCCCTAAAAATGTTCGTTTTTCATAAAATTGATCTGGGCATAGCCAATATTTGGCCGTTTAGTGGGCAGTACTTAAATTTTGACTGTCCTATCTAGCTAGTTTGCAAAAGTGTATTAAAAGAAAATAAGTACTACATCAATGACTATCAATTATTAAGTGTCTATTATATGTCAGGAAATATACTGAACCATTTATATGTATCATCACATTCACCTTTACAGGAAATTTGTTTATTTCATAAATGATGTAACAGAGGGTCATAAAAATCTAATGTTTCCTGATCATACAGGTAAGAAGGTTTGAACCTGGGTTACCTAACTCCAGAACCAAGGCAGCCTCTTTAATATGTCCTCAGTAGCACAGTGTATTCTAATTTGTGTCAAAAGTACCAGAAGTGTTTGTCCTCATTTTTGGAATGCTCCCAAGAGCTTTTATCTGTTCAAATACTTTATAGCTTAAGCCTTCTGTTGCTACATTAATTTTATTTTATTCTTACAACAATGTTTTGAGATTGAAAGAACACAGTCCCCAACAAGGACAAAAACCCACATGGAAATCAAGTGACTTCCTGAGGTTGAACAACTGATATGTGGTAAACCCAGGACCTAAGCTCAAGGAATCCAAATCCAAGTTATATTCTCTTTCTGTGAAAGTGCACCATAACTGAGGTACAGAAGGAGCAAGATATAGGACATTTCTCTAAACTGGTCCTCATTTTAGCTCTTAGGAAGATTTTCTTTCACTCAGAATTTTGTTACTTGATCTTCTTCTTATTTATATTCTGTCTTAGAAGGCAAACAAATGAATCAATTAAAGGAGAATAGAATCATTTGAGTTGTATACTATAGCAATGAAAAGGGTCAAAACAATATTCAGATCACAAATAAGATATCACTATGCTTTCACTTTTCTAAACAAAATTTGAAAGATGGATAATCCCAAGTGTTTGCAAAAATGTAGAGCAAATTAAATTCTCATACATTGCAAGTTAGAATGGAAAATGTGATAACCATTTGGAAGAGAGTGTTATAGCTTCTGATGCAGCAAAATAGTAGATCTATATCAGACCCTACTTGACAGCCCGTAACAGCAACAACAATATGGTGGCACATTCTAGTCTTGGGTATTTACCCAAGAAAATGAAAGCATGCTAACATGAAGCCTAATATCCCAATGTTTATTCTTAATAGAAAAACGTTGAAGGGGGGACAAATATATATAAAAAATAGATAAATTGTAGTTTGTCAATACTTTTCACTTATACTCAACAATAAAAATAGATTACCAAATCATATAACAATATGGATAAATCTCATGGTATTATGCTAGCACAAGAATTTAGACAAAGAAGCATTCAGTAGCCTAAGGCAGGAAGCTCATGAGTTCCAGGTCTGCCAGCATGGCTATATAGCAAGACTGTCTCAAAAAAAAAAAAAAAAAGTGGGTGGAAGGCTACATACTATATATGTGTACATATGGTGTTATTGAATTTATAGAAAAGTCTAGAATTGACCAAATTAATTTATAGTATCAGAAATCAGATTAGTGTATTGTGGGGCATCTGTTGGGAGCATGAGGAAACATTTTTGCATCTTACTTGGCGTGAATGTTACTTTTCAAATTCATTGAACTGAACACCTAAAATAAGTGCATCTTATCCAAAGGAATATAAGTGAATATACCATAGAGTTATCTGCTCATCTACGTTTATTGTGGCATTATTCACAGTAGCCGAGATATGGAATCAACCTAGGTGTCCTTCAGCAGATGAGTGGATAAGGAAATAGTCATATATATATACACCATAGAATTTTATTCAGCCATAAAGAATGACATTACAGCATTCACTGGAAAGTGAATGGAACTAGAGATCATCATTTTAAGTGAATTAAGCCAGACTGAGAAAGAGAAGCATCTCATATTTTCTCTCATATATGGATCTTAGGCTTCAACATATATTCATTATTAAAACATATAGATAATAAAAGTAGACAGGATTTAAGTAGGGAAAGATAATGGACTAAAGAAAAGGGGGACTAAAGAAAAGAAGTTAACATGAGCAATGTATGCATGTATGCACATGCAATGAAATGCATGTATGGAAATGTGATAATGAGACTCCTTAAGTTGTACATTAAAAATTACTTCATGTAATACTGCTGGGAATGTAAAAAGATAGATCACTATAGAAAAAAGTTTGGACTTAAGTCAAAATTGGGTGCATGTATACAGATAAATATTCCCCCAAAAAGACATACAAGTAGAAAGGAGGCCATTAGGGGGGAGCTGGGAGATGGGGGAGGAGCAGCACAAGAGGGTAAGGGGGAAGTTATGTGAGCAATGTACAATGAAATGCATATATGGAAATGTCACAATGAAATACATGTCAGAATGAAACCCATTAAATTGTACATCTAAAATTTCCAATAAAAAAACTAGAAGAAAATAAATGCATCTTATTGTATTTGAGTTATGCCTCAATGAAATTTTATTAAAAAGCAAAGAATAAAAATGCAAAATAAAAACACAAAAAATTCAGTAAAAGGTGGAAGATCTAAAATGTACTTTAAACATTATTTTGGTAGAGCAGATCACATTAGAAAAACAGCGCGCTGTGGCTATTTAAATTCCCTTAAATTTTGAAATAAAGTTATTGCATATTTTGGCATTATACAAATGCCATTTGACTTTAAATTTTTTATTGTATTGTCATAAGAACACTTAACATGAGATCCACCCTACTAACAAATTTTTATACATACAATACATTATTGTTAATTATAGATATAATATTGTACAACAGGTATCTAGAGATTACTTATCTTGGTTCACAGAAATTTTATGCCCATTTAGTAGTAACTCCCTGTATCCCACTCCCCACAGCCCCAGGCAACCACCACTCCACTCTGTGTGTCTATGAATTTGACTATTTCAGATGCTTCAGTTAAGTGAAATTATGCAGTATTTTCTCTTCTGGGACTGTTTTATTTCACTTAGCATAGACTGTTTAAAGCTCATCCATGTTGTTGTATATTACAGAATTTACTGTTTCTTAACAAAAAAAAAAAGGCTGAATGGTATTCCATTGTCTCACATTCCACATTTTTCTTCATGCACTCATATGTCCATGAACATCTGCATTGCTTCCCATCTTGTCTGTTATTAATAGTGATACAATGGACATAGGAATTCTCACATCTGAGATATTGATTTCATTTTTTTAAATAAATACCCAAAAGAAGTATTACCGTATCATATGGTAGTTTTATTTTTAATTTGTTGAGAAACCTTCACACTGTTTTCGGTAGAGTCTGCATCATTATTCCTACCAAGAGTATTCAAGAGTTCCAATTTCTTCTCACCCTTGCCAATATTTGTTACCATCACAAAGTCACTAATATCCATCTTGAAAAATGTGAAGTGATATTTCATTGAGGTTTTGATCTTCATTTTTCTGATCAATATTTAGTGACATTAAACATTTTTTCCCATATGCTTCTTGGCCATTTGTCTTATCTCCTTTGGAGAAAGGTCTGTTCAAATACCCAGCCATTTCTAACTTGGGCTATTAGGCTTTTTAATGTTGAGTAGTAGGAGTTATATGTATATTTTGGAGATTAACCTTTCATCAGAAATAAGATTTGTAAATCTTTTCTCTCTTGAAAAGGTTGCCTTTTCAAAGAAATGTGTTTGACTTTTACCTAGTTGGACAAATTATTTTAGTGGACTGGTAAATTACAATTTAAATACTTGCTCATTGTAATATGATAGTGCCTGATCAATGTGGGTTTTCAGCACTTGAAATGTGCCTGAATGCCTGAGGAACTGAATTTTTAACTTTATTAACTTTAATTAATTTAAATTTTAAAAAGTAAAATTAATTTAAATTAAAATTTAAAAAATTAAAATTAATTTAAATTAAAATTAATTTAAATAAAAAAATTTAAATAAAAAACATTTAGTTATTGGAAAACGTTTAAATATGTTTGGAACAACTTTAGTATGTCAATCTACTTTTCACCTGTAAACTTAATGAAACCTAAATACAGAGTAAGCGTTTTCAGTAAAAATTCAGACTCAGCATTGAGATGCTCTGTAAGTATAAAACACAAGGTAAACTTTGAAGACATACTACAATAAGAGCTAAAATATTTTATTAACATTTTTATATTGATTATGTGTCAAAATGATAGTTTTCGACGTCTTTGGTCAAATGAAATATAGTATTAAAATTAATTCCCACTGTAACTTTTTAAATATGATTATCAGAAAATTCAAAATGAATATATGTTGGATTATATTTCTATTGGAACACCTTTTAAAATCAAATCTTTATTATTGTTGTTGTTGTTGTTGTTGTTATTATTATTATTATTATTATTATTATTATTATTATTATCTTAAACCAGTAATGTCATTAAAAGCCACAATTTCCTCACAAAAGACTGTATGTCATCACCAAATTATGTTATCATTGGCTTATTTGACTCTTTATTGAACAAGGAAAAGGAACAAGTGGACCCCCCTACAAACTTTCATTTCCTCTAGTAACTTTGATTTTTTAAGTTGTAAGTTGTATACCAAACAACCATGACAAACAGATTGTATAATGTTAAGGTTATGGTAGGAATGAGCAGAAATAAATAGACTTAACAGTTAAGAAGATTAGAGAATATACATGATTTTTACCTTTTATGAGGAAACGGCTGTGCTGAGATGTTATGAAAACATTTTCAGAAAGTTATCTTTACTCAGAAGGCAACCTGTTCTGGATAATTTCCATTTTTATACAATGAAGAAAAGGACAATCTATAAAATAAAATAAATATACCTCAGTGGTTCAAAGGATTTCAGAGAGGACTGGGGGCAAATGTCACTATTGTTTGAGTTTGTCTTTAGAAAAAGATGAATTTGCTGGATGCTGTGGTATAAATCTGTAATCCTAGATACTTTGGAGGCTAAGGCAGAAGGATCACAAGTTCAGGCCAGAGGCAGCCTATGTAACTCAGCAAGACTGTCTTGAAATGAAAAATTAATTAATTAATTAAAAGAGAGCTAGGGATAAAAGTCAGTGGTAAAGCACCTGCCTAGCAAGCACCAGGTCTTGGGTTCCATACCCACCCCCCAAGTACTGCAAAAAAAAAAAAAAAAGAAACAAACAAACAAACAAACAAACAAACAACATAGGATACCATGAAAGTATATGCCCACCTATTGGATCTAGTCCTGGAGGAAATTTTCAGTTTGCTAAGATACTTGATGGCCTGCAGCCATAGCCTTGTGGCATCTGATCCCATCAGATCTCAGAAGCTAAGCAGGGTCGGGCCTGGTTAGTACCTGGATGGGAGACCGCCTGGGAACACCAGAAGCTGTAGGCTTGGGAGAAGGACCTGGCAACCCCCTCCCAAAAATCAATCTGCCATTGAAAACCCTATGAACAGCAGAAAAGCACTGACAATAGTGTTTTCCCTGTTGTACAGAGGGTTGCTATGAGTCAGATACCAACTCGACGGCACCTAACAACAACAACAACAAGATACTTGATAGAAACTATTAGCTAAGTTGTTCTACATTTAACTTCACAATGGCAAATTGTTAACAAGTCTTTTGTTGTGGTTACTACTAAAGTTAATTAAAGCATTGACAGCCTTGATTGTCAATATAAATCACAGTATTATGAAATCAGACATCCTTGTGCATTAGCAACATTTCTTTAAAAAATGCACTAATGACCATAAAGGGATAAAAATATATTCTTAAGTAATTGGTTTGGTTTTTTTTTTTTTTTTTTGGAAATACAAGGTGAGCTCAAGCAAAAGTAAATTTTCTGACTGTCTATCCCCAGTGTAGACTGCCCATCTTATTTCTGGAAGTTCAGCTGAAACCTGGCCACCATGGGTGCCCCTGCCAGTATCTGGCTACTGGTGGCATAGCGTTCAGCATCACAGCAACAGAAGCCCCCACAGCACGTCAAGCTGACAGACATGTGGGGGCCCATCTTACTGGTAAAATAGAAATCATAGGGAGACAGAGCCAATTTGGAGTAATGCCTATGGGACACTTACAGGATAGATTACAGCCTTTAATTACAGCAAGCTATTGCTTCTTCATGTTTTAAAGAAAACATTATCATGTATTTAGCAAAGATAAGTACTTATAAAATGGATAAATAATAGTTATTCCAGAAACTGGGTCCTTTATCTGGGCTTGATTTTTAAATGAAAATAATGTACAGTTGGGCATGATGGCACATGCCTGTAATCCCAGTGATTTAAGAGGCTGAGGAAAATTGTGAGTTTGAGATCAGAGGCAGCCTGTGTAACTTAGCAAGACCCTCAAAGTAAAAATATAAAAAAATTAAAATAGGAGGAGGTGAAGCTCAATGAGAGAATACTTTTAGAGTATGTGTGAGTCCCTGAGTTCAACACCCAAGTACCACAAAAAAATTATAATACTAAAAAAGTATCCTTTCATTATAAATTGCTTTCCCTAACCACCTTAACAGGGAGAATAAACAAACAAACAAACAAAACAAATGAACTTTGCTACCTTAGTTCAGGGTCTGAGTCCTGAGGCTTTACAATCCTGGAAACATAAATTTCTCTGTTCTGGTTCAAGAACATTTTGGGATTTTGTGCATGAACAGACAAACAAGTTATTAAATTACAAAAGCAGCATCTTGTCTTTTATATTGCCAGAATAATTTTCTATACTATAGCCATTTTCTCCTTGAATAACCTTTTGTTTCTGTCTGCAAGCCTTGAAACCCAATCTGGTTTAATTGTTTTTCCATGCATTAGGGTGCTGCTGGTCGTGCAAAAGGTTTATCCACGTGTAGAAACTAACGAAGGTTTCAGAACCCTCCAGAAGTCTGTTAAACATCTGCTGTACACTCTGGACTCCCCAGCTCAAGGTATTATATTTCCTCCTTGCTATATTAGATTCCGTGTCACAAAGCCCATCAGAAATATAAAGCAACTGAAGTAATCATGTATAGATGAAATTATTCTTTGGTGAGGACATATGCTACCAATAAATCTGGGTCTTAAATTGAAATGGGGAGAAGGGAAAAGGTGGCTGAAAAGATGCTATGGGTTTCCAGGGTATTTCTTTAGATGAAAATGATCTTTCTTAGCTTATAAAACTATGTTTATACTTGGGATAGAAAATAAATATCAGGGAGTAAGCCTCAACAAATAGATTTCTACCACTGTTTTCTGGAACAAAAGCCCAAACTGAATTAAAAGATTTTTGTCTTCACTTCTAAAGTTGAATTTTTAAAATTATTTATTTATTTATTTATTTATTTATTTATTTGTAAATCAAGAGGAATTTTTCATTGGTAAACTTATACTCTCAAACAACTGTCTTAAAAAGGCCTGGTGGATGTCAGAGCATGAACAATGGATCAGTAAAGTCTAGTCACCCCCTAGTAAGACAATGTATAGCATGCTGCTCAGAAGTCAGAAAATATTACCTTTGCATAGGTAGCATAGGATTATCTACCAGTCACATGGATAAACACAGACAGATACACAAAGATCCCATAGACAAAGGCTTAGAGCTGTAAAGAATAAATCCCTACTTTACTAGTAAAATATTGGGTTAACATTTACCTCTCTTGAATGAATTTAGAATTATGCTTTTCTTATCTGTGTTGGTCAGTTTTTAAGCTTATAGACTTACTTTTGCATTATAAAGTAAGCATGCTGAGAGCATCAACTGATTGCTTATTATATTGTCTTAAAATATCAGTTTTCATAGGAAAATAATAGTTTGTTTTCAAATGAATACTAGTTTTTTAGGTGTGAGAAGGCTTTGAAGAATTCTTACTGGAGGCGCCAACATACACTTGGACACCAGTTTCTAGTATTCGTCTAGAGATTTTTATAGCTACAATTACAGAATTAATGATTAGCTTGCAAGATTGATTGTTGTTAAATTTAATGGTCTTGATGAGCTTTAGAAAATAATGTTTACTCTTCTAAAAGTCCAGCCCAGAGAACCAGACAGTGCACTAGCAAACTCTAATTATTTCCTGTTTTCTTTTATATTTTCATTTTAAAGACTTAAGAATTTCACATTTCTCCTTACCATTATTTCCCTTTTTACCATCAGACTCACACCTTCTAATTAATATAAAGTGATAAAGTTAAGATTTTTTTCCCCAAAGGACAGAAGTTTCTTTGCCCTTATAAGCCAGAAAAGTAAGCAGCACTTCTTACCAGCTAGGCAGCAAAACACTTCTTGGCAAATGATATAACTCGGTTTTCCATATTTAACAATGGCTACTATGCCTTATGTCTAGCGATATACCAATGACCTTACTAAATATTAAAGCATGCCATTGGATGGTCATGATGACAAGGAAATGCATCTGGAACAGGTATTTTCTTCTGCAAAATTTGATGTGCTTAATTTCTTTGTTTTTAAATTTCATGCCCTTGTGCCTTCACTGGTCCGGGGCTAATAATGCAGATACATTAATGTCTATTCCTGCAAACCATTAACCTTAAGCCTTTACCTGTGGAGCAGAAATTTTGTAGCATTTGAAAAATCTTCCTGAATATTTCTGACAATCTTTCAGGGAACTCAGACTTAAGCCAGTGATTTTAATTCAACAATGTAGGAATCTCTAGCCCAGAATGCACATATCTGCTACATCACCCAGGCACCTCCACACTCTCTTCATGATGTCCAGCAGTAGTTTTGAAGTGCATATACTTTCTCCCTTGGTTTTCTACTCACTCAAGCTGGAATGAATGGGGTGGTATCTCACAGAAGGGTTGCTTGACCTGTCTGTAATGTATGATGGGTTAAGATAACATTGGAGGTCTGATATCACTCTTTCACATAAGGAAAGCAGTATTATTTATTGTGTCAATGCTTTATCTGAAATTCCTTTTATCAGCATAAAAATTCTATGACATGCAGTTATCATCCCCCTTCAAAAACAAAGAAACTGAAGCAAAGAGAGGCTAGGCCCTTTGCCAAGGTTACACAGTCAACAAGAAGCCAAACTGAGTAGAGATTGTATTTATGCATCTCCAAAGCCAGATCCCTTGAGCTCTTTTACAGGCGGCTCCACTCTCATTTTCTCTCTGGGACAGGTACACTTGAATCCATGGCTGCTCACTGAGTCATGCAAGTACCAGCCACCATCAAACCTCCACACTGCTCCGCTTTCAGCTGCTGGAGAGTGATGCATAATGCCACACTCCTTCCCACAGGACACATTTTTTCATTGTCACCCCCCATTCCTTTCCACATTCTGATTCAACCCTGAAAACAGTTAGAGTCTAATAGACAGCTGAGAAGGTTGTTTCCTAACTTTGTGTCTGAAGAGATCTAATCTTCAGTTCTGTTCCAGCTAGAATCCCTGATAGATAATAAGCTCTAGTGTTTCCATTTATAAAGACTAAGTTTCAGGGACAGAGATCGTCTTTGTGACTTGTTGGAATTTACTCTATTGCAAAGTAGCAAATTTTATGAAATTATGTGTTTTTAATTATTTTTAACTTTCTTAAATAGTAATTTTTAATGTAAAACTTAATAGGTCTCATTATGACATTTCCATGCATGCAGTTCATTGTGCTTGGCTCATATTAACTTGCCCCTTACCCTTTTTATGTTTTTAAGTAGAAAACAATCCTTACTAATGAAAAAAGTTTATCTGTACACTTAGATGTCTGTGGGTATCATTTTTAAATGTGACTAACAATAATAACAACAATCTTACAAAAATCAAAGAAGTAAAATCTTACTTTTTAAAGGTTTGTAACATTTTCTATTTCATTGAGGTCTGGCTCATATAGTATTTCTTCCAACATACTTTATAGTCCTTAGTGGCTGGAGGGGAAAGTTTCTATTTAACTTCAGGGTCAAATCTATCACTGATAACATAAAGTTACTAACTTTAATAGCTTGATGAAAAAGAAGAACTCCATAACCACAATTAACTTGCTGAGCATCACATAAAAGTTTACTTGAGCAACATTTGATCTTGGGAAAACAGTTGTATATACTTTTGCATTGAAAAAGCATAAATCTCAACAAATTTCTATCCTTGATTAGTCTATATATGGATTCCAATAAGTAATAAATATTGCCATTATAAACTACATTTTTTATTTAAAGAATCTTCATTCTTGGTCCCTTAACTTACTAATGCATAGTCTAAAGGTAGAATAATATTCAGCTATATCTTGAGCAAAACTCAGGAAATCCCACTTTGGTGAGTAGGAAAACTGAAAAAGCCACTCTGTCAGTTTCTAGGGGCCAGGCCAACTTACTTAAATGTGAGTGATACAGGAGGTAGAAAAAGAAGTTTTGAATTCTGGCATTTTTTTATACATGTTAATTTAAATAAAATAAACAATTAGTATCCTAAAAGCATGGCAATTGCATAGTTTTGCACTAGGATCTTTTTAGAAAGTTTTAGAACAATGGGAAAATTATTAAAGCTAGTATTAACATATCCTGTTGAAAACAATTAGGCCAGTGTTAAAAATGACAGCAATGAAACATATTGGGTCATTAATTTACAAGAAATGAGCAGTGTCTGAAGACTGAAATAAGTGACACTGTTTTCCTGAAGGAGATAACTCAAAACTTTGGATTTATTTGGGTTTCACTGAGGGAGTGGCCACGTAAAGAATTTTCATTTTCAGTTTTTCATGTGAATGTTGTTGCACACTTGCTCTTTCATTGTACAACCTATGCAGCAAGCTGAATCAGTGACCTATTTAACTTCTCGGGTCAACTCTTGATGTGGAGTTAGCTATTCACATATGGTTTCCATTATATCCAACTTAATGATTGCTTTCCCCATTCTATACCATATTATTATTTGAGTTAACTCAGAACAGTTCTGTTAACGTTAGTGAATTTGAATTCACAGCTGCATTCAATAATCAGTGGCTGCTTTTTGAGAGACAGAAAATACAGATTTGTGATGGCAGATCTATTCTAAGACTAGATTATAAACAACTGAAGTACCAAAAAGAAATAAAAAGGAGAGAGAGAGAGAGAGAGAGAGAGAGAGAGAGAGGAGAGTGAGAGAGAGAGAGAAGGGGAAGGGGAAGGGGAAGGGAAAAACTTCCAGTGACCCATAAAATTGAAATTGGTTTCATTTGATTAACAAGTAGTAAGTAGTCAGTATTCACTATGATATTTCAACTCATCTGTGCAAATAGAGCTTGGGATGAAATAATGTAGTTGTTTGATGCATGGAGAAGAATTTGTTAGTAATACACATGCTTGACCATTGGCATTATGGTAATTTGTAGGCACACATTTCCCTAAATATTCCCAACAAAAAGAAGCATAAATACCTTCTGTAAAATTCTTTGGGGAAAAACTTTCAGATTTTTTGCATTTTCTCCCCATTCATCTGACTTGGGGTAGTTTTTGCTGAGATGAAAAAAGTCCTTAAGCAAGTAAGTTCAATGTTTCCCTATTTAAATATTACTGTAGATGACTCTGATAATACAACACATGTGTGGAGTGAGGATGATGGATGGACGCTATCCCCAAGCAGTCTTGCTGCACAGTAAGTCTTTGTTTTCAAATTGCAGGTAACTTGGCTGAATTAATAATCAAAACAGTTCATAAACATAATTCTATCATTAGTGTGTAAAACCATGGAATAGAAAAATCAACTGTTGAACAACTAAAGGAAAGGACATAGTCAACATATTGAAATGAACTTTTTGATGTTATTATAACACAGCATGAGGATCTCTTTTCTAGTTTTAATGTGTCATATCTGAATTGGTTACTTAATGTCTGTGAGGAAAATCTAGCTGGAGGTCCATTTCTGACTCTGTTAAGGTCTTTGATCATGAAAAATATATAAGAATCCATCTTAATCTGTTTAGCTGCTATAGCAAAATGCCATAAACTCGGAAACATATAAACAATGGAAATTTATATCTTACACTTCTGGAGGCTAAGAAGTTTAAAATCAAGGTGGCAGAAGATTTTGTGTCTGATGAGAGTCTACTTGCTGGTTCATAGATGGCGACTTCTCACTGTGTCCTCACAAGATAGAAGGGGCAAGCTAGTTCTGTGCAGACGCTTTTGTTGTTGTTGTTGTTGTTGTTAGGTGCCATCAAGTTGGTATCCGACTCATAGTGACCCTACATACGACAGGTGGAACAGTTTATCAGTGCTTCTCCACTGTCCATAGGGTTTTCAATGGCTGATTGTTTTTTGGGAGTGGGTTGCCAGGTCCTTCTCCCAAGCCTACAGCACCTGGTGTTCCCAGGCAGTGTCCCATCCAGGTACTAACCAGGCCCGACCCTGCTTAGCTTCTGAGATCTGACGGGATCAGATGCCACAGGTCTATGGCTGCAGGCCAGATGCTTTTACAATGACACTAATCACATTCATGAGAGTTCTGCCCTCATGACCTAAGTACCTCCTAAATGCCTCAGCTCCTAATATCATCACCTTGGGAGTTAGAATTTCAATATATAAATACTTGTTGTTTTTGTTAGGTGCCATGGAGTTGTATCCGACTCATAGCGACCCTCACAGGGTTTTCAATGGCTGATTGTTTTCGGGATTGCCTAGGGAGTGGATTGCCTACTTGATGGCACCTAACAACAACAACAAAACATAGTAGAAGGGCAAGGCAACTCTCTGGGGCTTCTTTTCTTGTTTATTTATTTATTTTTTCTATTCTCTTTTCTTTTGCATTTTTTTTTTCTTTTTGGTGCTGGATATTGAATCCAGAGCCTCACTGATACTAAGTAGAAACTCTACCTCTGAGCTACCCCTTAGGTGGGGGCTCTTCTGTAAGGTCATTAATCTCATTCACAAGCCTCTGCTCTCATAACCTAATCACCTCCCCAAATCCTTGCCCCCTAATATCATCATATTGGAGAATTAGGAATTCAACATATAATTTTGGGGGGACACAAATGTTCAGACCTTTGCAGAAGGTACAATCAGTTAATAAAGACAATTGACCAAGTACTATGCACTATTTTCTATAGTGCCTGTCCTCTAATTTATGAATCCCCCACATGTCTGTCAGCTTGTCATGCTGTGGGAGCTTGCATGTTGCTGTGATGCTGAAAACTATGCTTCCCATATTTCAGATACCAGCAGGGCCACCCATGGTATACAGGTTTTGGCTGAGTTCAAGCCAAATTTAGAGAGTAGAGGATCTGTTGGGCAAAGATGGCTTTAGCCTGATAAATGATCCTATTGAAATTCTTTGACTTTAGCTCACCAAAATATATTTTTGTCTTAGTGTAAACTTGTACCAATAAAAGCAAAGAGTACAATGATGGGGAAAGGTTGATAAACAGGTACTAAATTACAGTTAGATAGGAGCAAAAAGTTCTGGTGTGCTATTGCACAGTGGGGTGACATGGATAACAATAATGTAAAATATATTTCACAAAGCTAGAAGAAAGGATTTTGAATGTTTTTACCATTGAAATGATAAAAGTTTGAGGAGACAGCTATGTGTAACCTAATTTAAATATTACACGATGTATACCTTTATCTAAATATCACATGGTATCCCATAAATATGTACACTTTTATGTTTTGTGTATGAAAAATAAATTAATAATAAAAAAGTAAATACAAAGAGTAGGGCTTCTTTTAAACCATTCATTGTTTTCTCTAAAATAGAATCTATATAATGTTGCTTGCAAACTTTCTATTATTTAATAAAAACGTCTCCAACTCTGAGTAAATTCTAGGCAAAATCCTTACATAAACAACAACTTCTTGTTTCTTCTGCCATCTCTCTCCTCCACGGGGGGGGGGGGGGCTGACCACGTGCTTCTCCTAGTGAGATTGAGTCCTTGGACACTTTCCCCTTAGCCAGGGGGCAGTGTTGCAAATAGTTAGGTCTTTTAAACACGTTCCCTATATAACCACCAAAAGGAATAAACCTTTTAAAAAACCCTTTAAATCGATGCAAGTGGATGCTTATTGCTGACTCTGGGTATTTTCATCAGAGTCTGGAAGCATCCATAGCTTTGGCAATGCCAGTGCTTCTGTCTTGCAAATTCTGCAGCAAATGTAGTTAGTTACTGACAGCTAGCTGACAGTTTATTAGGAAGAATTCAATACTTTTAAGATGGCTCTTGTTGTGATTGAGGAAATTAAGGGGTTTGTTATCTTCAGACTTCCTTTCCATTCTCATTTTAAAATAATCACAGAGTGGCAATATTGGCATAAGAAAAAAGATTTTTTTTTTGTCAGAGTTTTCTAAAAAGTCCTACTCAAATGCACTCTTCTCTCACAGATCTTCCCCATCATTATTTTTGTTCTATGGTCAATTTTTTAAATTTATTTATGGTGTGTGTATGTGTGTGCAGATGCACATCCACAGCTTACCTTTTATTGTAAACACTATTGAGAAACAGATAGGATTCTGTAGGAAGGATTACTGTTGTTAGGAACCTTCAAGTCAGGTCCGACTCATAGTGAATATATGTATAACAGAATGAAACACTCCCTGATACTGTGCCATGCTAGCACTGTCAGTGCTTCTCTGCTATTCATAGAATTTTTGATAGCTGATTGTTTTGATAGTGGGCTTCCAGGTCCTCCTCCCATATTTGTGGCACTGAGCATCAAACCCAGAGCCTCAGAGCACAAAGAGCAAGCACTCTACCAACTAAGCTAAACTCCAGCCACATATAAAGAATATATAAATTAAATGGCTTAAGGGACTCATTTGGGTGTTTATGAACCTTTTTTTCCTTTTTATTTACCTTTTTATATACCTTTTTTATAAACCTTTTTAAAGGTTTATGAACCTTTCCTTTCCTCCGTTTGGTTTTGTTGTTGTTGTTTTTGAGAGAGAATCTTGATAAGTGGCACAGGCTGCCTCTGGCCTTGAACTCTTAATCCTCCTTCCTCAGCCTCCCAAGTCACTAGGATTATAGGACTGTGCCATGGCACTTGACTACATATGGGATCTTAATTTTTGGAGTATATTAACTTTATTCTCAAAAAAATGGCAATCAAATGTTCCCAATGAAACTTCAAGAAGAGTTTAGACAATATTTCAAGGTCATTTCAAGCTCAACCCTTTTCTCTCCTAAGCTTGACAATATATCATGTAAATCTCTTATTCCAGTTTATCTGAAAGGTTAGGGGAACATTTTGCTGCTGAGCAAAATAGAACTGGCTCTGTACTTTAATAACTTCAATGATGGAGGAAAACACACAAAAGAAGGAAGGGCAATATTGAGAAGAATGAGAAAAAGTGAGAGAAGGATGAGGGAGGACCACCTTGCAGGGCAGGGGAACTACCCTACATATGCCTATTCAGAGATGCCCAACAGACCACTTCTCTGACAAATGGCCAGTATCTCTGCAGCCTCCTACATCTCTTTTACTTATGTATTTTCCCATTTAATAGCTATTATTAACTCAAGTCAATGATAGAGATAGTGTCAGGATGAACAATGAGTGGAATACAAAATTAAATGGATCATTCCTTCAAATCATTCACAGAAGACATCTTGAAACCTATCCTTATTACTATAGCTAGATAAAAGTAGCTTACTATCTCCAAAAGAAAATAGATGCAGTAAATTTATAATTATTGTTATTTCCATAACTCCATTTATCTCTTCTTTCATATTTTGAATTCTCAAATCCTATCTTCTAGTTTATCTTAGGATCTTTTTTCTAAAATAGGTTAGAAGGAAGCTTTGTGCCATGTTCCTCAACATTCTTAAAGCTACCATATATTCTAAAATATTGGCTCAGGGTTTGTTCTTAGGACAGTGCTATGAGTACATTGATCATTGTGACCTTGACTTGACTTGACTTGATTTGACTTAGCTCATTAATACCATGATTACAGCAACAGTCCATGAAACTTGACTATTTTGTAGACATGACTTGATGTTATGTGGTTAACCTGTACAACAAGGTTCCTTTTGTTATCTATCACATTCCTCTTGGGTTTTTAATAGCATAAGGTGATTTAGAAATCTCCCTGATAGATGGCTTCTTATATTTTTGCCAGAACATTTAGTCTTAGAATATATTCTCCTGTCTTTTATTTGTGAATTGATGAAATAACATTGATTATCATCTATGAGGGGTCTTTGATAAATAATGAGGCTGTCTAAAAGCTCAGAGGTCTCCGACAAATAGTATAGTGTTATCCAGAGTCTCTAGTCAAGGAAATGCCTAATCAAAAACAGAGAGATTTTGGATTAGTTCCCTTTTTTTAATCTAGAATTTATGAATTGTGTTTAAATGATAGTGCTATGACCACTATACTGTGCTCTTAGTCCCAAATCAGAGAGTTTTCCTGCAATTGATTTATTTTTCTTTTTATAGTCCTGTAAGGGCCAAGCATGGTGGTGTACACCTATAATCCCAGTCACTAGGGAGACTATGGCAGGAAGATTGCATGTTCAATGTCAGAGGCAGCCTGTATAACTTAGTGAGACTCTGTCTCGAAATAAGAAATAAAAAAGGGCCTGGGGCAAAGGCCAGTGGTAGAGCACTTGTGAGATACACGTGCGGCCCTGAGTTTGATCCACAACACCCCACCAAAGAATCCAGTATTGTTAATCCACATCTAACCACCATGAGACCTCTTTAATATCAGTGCAAACATTTTCTTACCTTTACTACCTGTACTAGGATGTCGTTTCCACCAGTATTTTAATATAACCTGAGTTGAACACCTTACAGGACTAGTTATTGGTTATTTTGCATATTATGCAGCTTAATTCAAAGCAGATGGCCTCCAAGTAGGGCATTGATATTTATTCTTTCTTTACTGTACATAAAATTCAAAGCAGCTACTGAAGGAAGAAGTTACAAAATTGAGATGTAGCCTCACAGCTGGGGTGACAAGCACATGGCATATACATGTGCACGTGTGCAGGCATGTGCACACGCGTATGCACACACACACATTCATGCATAAATGCCTTAAAAATCTTTGGATGTGTCCTTTTATGGCAACCAATTTTAAAGAAACCAGAAAGTGGTTAATTTGAGAACAAATATTAAAATAATTCAATCTAAAGATGGTGTCCAAGGAAAAAGCAAGTTCTCAGAGAATCCAGAATAGTGCTACCTTTGTGCAATTGGATTTGGTAAGGGAGGGTGTCTGATTTCACCATGTTTTAATACTCAGGTGAGCCAAAGACAAACTACATGGCACTAATGTGATCTCAACAACATGGCTTTGCTTTTTTTCATATATTTTTTTCCAATTTATAGGCTCCTCATCCTAGAAAACTTTGAAGATGCCATCTTAAACATATCATTGAATAGTCCTTATTTTCCGTATGTGGCATGCGTGAGAAATGTGACAGACAATTTGGCCAGAGGATCACAAGGTTATAAGCACTTGTTAATAGTAAATTCTGTTCATGGTTTCTATTTCTATTCTATAGTATTGAGTCTTTCAAAATATTAGCTTGGCAAAGAAATATTTATCTTTTTCTAAAAACTTGTTTTACATTATGTATCAGTTTCAGTGTGGTGATTTGGTATGGGAAGTGAATATCTAATCATATTATATTATTCTATTGCTGTGCCTGGTGCCACTTGGTAACCTGGACAAGCTAGGATATAGTAGTCACATACTGGACAAAGTGATAATAGACAGACAGACAAATTTTCCAAGTGTCTCAAGTCATTGGGGGTCTCATATAAACCCTTTGTGATATTTTCTATGTCTTTAATACCCATAGTTGTTAAAAAGTAATGAAGAATGATAATACAGCGTTCCAGAAGCAGATGTAAATTATGTAAACAAAAGCATTTTTGTAGCAAGTCATTTTTACTTCCTACCCTTACACATTTTATTTTCAATTTTCTGCTTATGACAGTAACCATGAAAATTGCAATTAAATCAAATATTTTCTTCTATTTTTTTAAGAGAAAATACCTGTTTTCTCACATTTTCTAAGAGACACATGTTCTTTTTCCCTTCACTGAGATTTTTTTTTTTTTAAGACTTGATAGCAAGCTAACAGCACAGCACATATTTAACTGTTGTGCTCAGGTGAAAAAAGACCCTAAACGGGCGTTATAAAATTCCATGTATAATTGTTGTCAAGGGTCACCAAAGGCCTTAAACCACAAATCTGCCTATTACTTAAGATATTTATTTTTAAGGTTTATTCTGTTGTTAAGTTTGTTAATTATGCCAATTAGGTAAATTAGGTATCAATTTTGACCCCATGATTCAACTTTTGCATATATTTTGACCCCAGGATAATAGTTAAAGGTTAAGCCTAGTCTTTGTTTACCAGGCTTTAATTAATTAAGACTGGAAGTGTATATTTACATTGCATTGATTATGCAACCTATTTTCTGCAAAGTAATTCAACAGTATATCCAAAAGTCTGAAATAAAAGCATATTTAATTCATAAAGAACCAAAACTGTGTAGCACCTTTGCTAGAAATATTTTTTATCACTATGCAGAAAATCCCTGAATATTTTAAAAAGAATGAATTCCACAGTCCCCATGATTCAAAGAAAGGTTAAATTTTTACTCATATTTATATTGAACTTAGTTATTATGTTTTAAAAAACTTAGTAATATGTCAGAATAAAATGTCTTTCAAATATACTTCCCAAGTAACCTCGCAATTCGTATAAAGTAACTCTTCTTCCCTTCTCTACAGAAAATCTAAGACTTCTGCAGTCCACAATTCGATTTAAAAAATCTTTTCTTCAAAATGGTTCCTATGAGGATTCCTTCTTTTCAGTTCCTGAAATCCTGAAATCCAAAGTAAGCCATAAAAGAAAGAAAGAAATGTCAACACTTCCTGTAATACTTTGGCAAAATAAGTTTTAAATTGGGCCTTTGTAAATAATGATTGTATTTCGATTATAGATTTATCCTAGAAAAAGGGTGATCCAAATGTTTAGTGGAGCTGGAATTTAGCTCAGTTGGTAGAGCGCCACTCTACAGTCTCTGAGGTCCCAGTTTCAATTGCCAGCACTGCAAAAATGTGAGAAGGACGTGGCAATCCACTCCCAAGGCAAGCCCAAAACAACCAGCCATTAAAAACTGTATGAGGGTTTCTATGAGTCAGACATGACTCGACGGCATCAAACAACAAGAACAAATATTTGGTATTGTTTTAGTTTTTGAGTAGTGGAGATCTCTATGTAAAATGATTCTTTAAAATCTAGTGATATTATATACATACACACAGAAGTGGCTACTAAAATAGTTATCTTACTAAACTTCATAATTTGAAAAAGGATTCCAAATATGATTTCTAATTTGAGATGTCTTTAAATCTGTAAAAGTAGATTTTAAAGTGGATGTTTTGACTACACAATGTACAAAAATCTTAAAAGTTGAGTCACCAATTTTTATTATCATAAGAAGCAGAAACTAAGAAGTCATATTAAAACATATGACATTGAAGAAGAAAAGGAAAAAATGACCCCCAAATTTTATAGTTTTACATTTAAATAAGTTCATGCTTATTTATCCATTATTCCTTATTTAGCTCATGCATATAGTCTACAGGTTGTCCTGAAATTCACTTCATTTCTTAACCCTATTAAGTTTTGAAAACAACTTTCCTAGTAAGAACAGCAGTTTAATTGGATTTATGAAGCCAGGGATAAAGTAAAATTAGAACTGGTTTATTCAGAGCAAGCAAGATGATTTGCTGTATATGGAACATGGTATAATTAAGCAGGCATGCAAAATATTATGTCCATGTATATTACAAATAAATATGCTAGTTAGATTACCTACCTTTTAGCCCTAGTCTTCTACATGAATCAAAATTTCTAATGTACTTAATTTAGCATTATCTTAATTTGTGCAAATGAGAAAGAAGTTATGCATTCATCTAGGAAATTCCTGCTCATCCTTCAAGGACAAGTTTAAATGTCACTCCTTCTGTAGTATTAGAGTATCACTCTTTTTCCTGTTTCCTAGCCAGGATAATGACTGTCATTTGTGCTCCTAGAATATTTATCCATTTATTCTTTCCATCTATCATCTGTGCTACCATAATACTGATCTATTTATTTTTAAGACATCATTTCTAATCCCAAAGTGCCTATAATCAATGCAGTGGAAGAAACGGAAAGGCAGACCAGCAATTATAACACAGGGAGATAGGTGTTGTGGTATGTAGACAGATAGGACTCTCTGTATGGAGATGGTTTAACACCGATTGTAGGGTGTAGAAGTGGAGAGAAGGTTAGTAGAGGAGATCATACTTTGAGTCTGAAGGCTGTGTAAGTTTAGGTCAGAGTCATGGATTCCAGACATAGAGACTTGTGTTTGTAAGAAGTTGGAGGCATGAGCCTGAAAGACAGGTATAGGTTATTTGGAATCATGTGTCTACTTGGAGTAAATGATCTTACAGGAAAGACAAGAAAGGGGGCTTTGGAAGGAGGTTGAGCCCAGGTTCTGAAGACCTCTTTCTGCTTAGTCAAGGAGTTTGAATTTGATCCTGAAAATTGTGAATCTGAGGAAGGCAAAATTTGCGTTTTAGAAAGAGATCTCTCTGGGAGAATTATGGAGATGAGATTGGAAGAAAGCTAAGTAGGCTATTTTTTCAGTAATCTAAGCAAATTGAAGAGCCTGCCTGGCGTCATTGGCAAAGAACAGAAGGGATAATTTTAAGAGTGATTTAGGAGGTCAAGTCGACACTGGCAGCTGATGAGATTTGAAGTATAAGGAAGAGGAGTTCTTAATGACAGTGAGATTTCTAGCCTTTGAATCTCATTACTCAACATTATAGTTTTTTGTATATACAGCTTCGGTTGAAATCCCACCTTCATCACTAAAGCCCCATAAACTAGCACATAGTAGGGGTTTAAGCCTTGATTTATGAATGTATGAACAAATGGGTAGAGCCCCAATGATGGAATTGTGTACCCTGGGCAATTATTTACTGCAGTTCTTTACTTAGGAAGTAACCAGGTTCACACAGTACACACTTGGGAAATGGAAATGATACATTATCAACCATTTATACTAATGGAATGGGAATGTGGCTGAGAGTAATTTACAACATCATCCACAATTTGAATGTGATGCTCCCCTCGAGGGTTACATTATGCAAAAACTTTTACAACTCGTGGAAGTGGAAATAAACTACAATCTTTGTCCTCTGGGTAGAAAATCCATTGTCATTTATAACAAGCATGGCTGCTATATGAAATTGATGGAACCCACTCAGTCCCAGACCAGGCTCGATGAGGAGCACTGCCAGGTCTGTCCCTTTAAAACCATTTCCCCAGCACCTGGCATAGAGTCCAGCATGTGGAAAATTCTCCAGAACATGCCATTGAAAGAATGAAGACAAACTCCTACAGTTTTACAACAAGGGGTACTAACTCCCCTCCTTTGCCCTCTCTGGAATTGACTGTCCTCAATGGGACAGCCATTTAACCTGCACACTCTATTCTTCTTAAGCTTCTGTGTTCTCTCATCCCTTCATTGTCTGTTTTGTTATCTCTTTCTCTCTCTAGTTCCTTTGGTGAGAAGGAAAGTTTCCTGAGTTCCTGCACAAAATGGATGTTCCCTATATTAAGTACAGATAGCAGTATATTTATTGTGACACTTTTTAATTTTTAGATAGACTCTCTCACCCTCCGTTTACCCACTAAGAGCCCAGGAGTGTTACTGCTTTAATATTTTATGCCCATGATATTATGAGGTTTTCATGATCATGTCAATTAGAATTCAGATTCAGATGCATTTGGGAATCTCTGGGCCCTGGGGCATTCCACCAGAGCTGGAAATGGAGTTAGTTAAGGATCATTGCCTTAAGATTATAAGTCTGAATCGCTGTTTTTGGTAAAGGAAACAAGGACTGTGCATGAGGCTTTGGCAAATCTGTAATCTGAAACGGAAACATACTTTCAAAGAGGCAATTATAATTCTCTAAGTTATGTTGATTATTAATGACCCATGAAGCTACTAAAAGTTTAATACATGTATTGCTATTAGATTAAATAATGATAAATATTAAAAGGTACAGTGTTGCTCCTTGGTGGAAGTGCTCCTCAGTGCATTCCATATTATTGATCCTGATCCATATTCTCATTTTAGAGAACCAATCCTACTTTAGCAGTGTGGCTAGATTTTCCGTTTATCCTTCTATAACTTTTACCAATACAGGACTATACTTTGTGGATTTTTACTGGGTTGCAATACATAGATGTCAAACTTGCAATTAAAAAAACATATTTTAGTTTCTATTTGGTAAAAGTCATTAATATTTACTACATTCTCAAAACTCAATTATAATACATACATTGATTCAACAGTTATCCTTTTATTTAAGAAAGTACCAAAAGAACAGACACTGGAGGATGTTGTACAGAGGTATTCCTCCATTAATTGGAGGTTTAATCATATTTGGTATTTGGAAAATCAAAGGAAGAAATAGTATGACAAACATGTAGTTGCAGCTGGTAAAATGATTTGGTCTGTTCCAGAATGGAAATTTTTTTCGTAGTAATAAGACTAGTAAGTGGAATTTTCATGCATATGAGTCCATTTTAGATAGTTCAAAGCCAGAAGTGAATTATACACTAAATATGGTTGAAAGAAAGAAGGCCAGTCATATTTGCTGTCCAAGATAATCAATGATAAATTTCTATGACTTTCATGTAGTTACAATAAACCTCTCACTAAAGAGATATCATTTATACCTTTCTCATTTGATACATGGAAAGAAATGTTCCCAAACTTATATCTGTATATCATGTAGTTACAATAAACCTCTCACTAAAGAGATATTTATACCTTTCTCATTTGATACATGGAAAGAAATGTTCCCAAACTTATATCTGTACCATAAAATATTTCATTTCTGTACAAATGTAACTTCTGATTGGAAACTAAGCTACAAAGAATGACACATGTATTTGCTTCTTTAGACATTGTTCCAATTTTTTTTTTTCCTTTTTAAAAAGAATAGCTCTAGGGTAGCTTCCAAGCACAACATCACTGGCTTTCCCAGAGGCAAATTCTCTTTTCCCTTAGGATGTATGATCTGGGAATATATCCTCAGAATACACAGAACACTGTCAACTTAGTACAGGAAGAACACTGTCAACTTAGTACAGGAATATAGTTGATAGCTTAGAAAATTATTTGATTTCCATTGTCTGTGTTTTACTCTGGATTTGGGATTTTAAGCTCTGTTGAGCACTTCCATAGGACAAAAGCACTTAGTTTTCCTTAACATATAAAAGGAGAGAAGAGAATGTCAGTAACAGTGTAGACACTTCTGAAAAAACAGGCGTATTGCCAACCACATTTCAATTAAGGTCTCATTAGAATGCATATGATTCTCATGCTGCAGCTTAAGAAAGACTTTCTAAATTTTTATCAGTTAATGTTTCAAGTGTGATAAAATGCCATGATACAGTATTCATATCATAACCATTTTAACTGTTCAGTTCATTTATATTAATTACATTATTGTGCAGCCAATCTCCAGAATACTTTTTATCATGTAAAACCGAAACTCTATTCTCATTAAAGAACTCTTCATTTCTCCATCCTTCCAGCCTCTTGGAGCTCAAGGCCCCTTTTTGACTATTTGTTTCTATGAGTTTGACTATTCCAGGTTGCTCATATGAGTGAAATCATATGGCCTTTTGACTGGATTATTTCATTTCCTGCAGGATCCTCAAGGTTCATCCATGTTGTAGCATGTGAAAGAAATTCTTTCCTGTTTCAGACTTAATAAAATTCCACTGAATATATATATATATACACAT
This sequence comes from Pedetes capensis, assembly GCA_007922755.1. NCBI lineage: Eukaryota > Metazoa > Chordata > Mammalia > Rodentia > Pedetidae > Pedetes > Pedetes capensis. The sequence continues at coordinate 77,129 of VMDO01008535.1, forward strand.
ATATATGTATGTGTATATATATACACATATATATGTATATATATACATACATATATATGTATATATATACACACATACATATATATGTATATATATACACACATACACATATATACACTATATATGTGTGTATATATATATAATAAATATATATATTCTATACACACACAGTTTTTTAATCCATTCATCTGCTGATGAGCACTTGAATTGCTTCCATCTCTTGGCTATTGTAAACAATGCTGCTATGAACATTGGTGTATAAATACAGGATCCTGTTCTCAATTCCCTGAGATACAGACCCAGAAGTGGAATTTTTAGGTCCTATACTAATTCTAGTTTGGATTTTGGAAGGAGCTTCTGTACTCTTTTTCCATAATAGATGCACCATTTTACATTGCAACCAACAGTGCACAAAGGTTGTAATTTCTCCACATCTTTGTCAATACATATTACTTTCTAGTTTTCTGATCATGGCTATCCTAATGGATGTGAAAAAAAAGAAAAGGCTCTTTGGAGGTTTCAAACCAGCCCTGCTTTCTCTCTGCCCTTATAAATAATTTAAAATATAAATTAAAATATAAAATTAATTGGAGAGTTTGTGATTTAAACTGAATAAAACCAAACCACTTTTCCCTCATTTTTTGACTCTTTCTCAAACTTCATTTTTAAAACTTGTGAATCTGTAATTGAGAAAAACAGGCCTAATAAGTTCAAAGGTTTTATGAACTTCTTAAGAAAAAGTAAACTCTAATGACAGAAAACAGTGCTTTCCCCGGCAGCATGGCCTACACCTACAGTCATGGAAACTCAGGAGGCTGAGGTAGGAGGATCATGAGTTTGAGGCCAGATGCAGCCTGCATAACTTAGTGAGACTCTGTCTCAAAATACAAAGTTAAAAAGAGACTAGTGGTACATCTCAGTAGTAGAGCACCTAGCATGTGTGAGGCCCTGAGTTCAACCTCCCAGTACTGTAAAATAAAAAAGGAACAAAGAAGGAAGGAAGGAAAGAAAAGGAAAGGAGGAAGGAAGGAAAGAAAGAATGAAGAAAGAGAAGGAGGAAGGAAAGAAGGGCATTGTTTTGTAATAAAACTGATGCCAAATGCCAACTAACTAAACACATGTGCAAAATTATTTTAGTGAATCTTTTTTTTTTTTTTTTTTTGCTTATTCTCAACTACTAAATATGTAAAATAATGTCACTAATCTATTTCTCACTGTTTCCCCTTTCTGGAAAGCTGTCTCAACTTCGAGACTTGACAGAACTTCTTTGCGAATCAGAAACTTTCAATTCAGTAGAGAAATCATGTCAGCTCTCTAATGTGAGTTTTGGGATCCTATGTGAAGACAGTGCATTTCATGTGCAACTACTTGAAGCAGCAGAGTTGGGCACTGAAATAGCAACCAGCTTACTGTACCATGACAATATCATATCTGAAAAACTGAGGGATTTGCTGACTGGGGATCCAAGCAAAATTAATTTAAATATGGATCAGTAAGTCTTTCCATTGTCTTCTTGGTCAAATTCTTTCTCAAAATATTGTTATGCCTAGTTGAATTTCTTCTTCTGTTTTGTTCTAGGCTTTTGGAACAGGCCTTGCAAATGAACTACCTGGAAAATATCACACAGTTAATACCAACCGTAGAGGCCATGCTGCACGTCAATAACAGTGCAGACACTTCTGAACACCCAGGTGTTTCCCCATCCCTGTTCTAAATGCTATCTTATTAGAATGCATGTGCTTCTCACGCTGCAGTTTAAGAAAGACGTTTTTGAAATTCCCAAACAAGTCTGCTTTTTTATCTGCCATTCCACCTGAGAAATCTGAAGCTTTCAAATATGGCTCCTTGTCTAAACACACACACAGAAAGCTAACAGAGAATGAAACAGGGAAATTTGATTTCATAGCAAAAGATCTTCCAAATTTAACTAGTTGGACAATTTGCCTTTTCTTTCTCAGATATCCTAAAGTACATTAGGTAGTCGACTTGTTCACTTTTATGAACAAAGATGAAATTTGCTTTTGTGAGAATAATCTGATTAAAAAATAAAAAGGGATGCACCACTGTCTGCAGAAATCTCAATTCAGAACTTCCTATTAGTATTCCAAACATGATGTACCATGCAATACAATTCTTTGCATAATACCTCAATACTTAAAAGGAAAGCATTTTGTATTTTGGACAGTGGCAACCATAAAATTGGAAGGACACTAAATCCAAAACTAAAGAAGGTATATTTGAAGGAGGGACACTTAATAAAAGAAATTGAAGTGCAGAATTGAGATTATAATCTGCTAAAATAAAAACAAAATATTGTTTATTCTACCTTAAATGGCGCAGATATGAAATAATTGTAGCCACTGTCCTAAAAAATTTGGCATTAAACACGTATTCTATTTAAAGATGACATGATGATTCTGAAAACCCTTTATAAACTTTAGTTTGCTGGGCAAAGTTTTTAAAAAAGTGCTCTGTGGCATTATATTTGGATTTATCAAATCTTTTCCTGAGTTGACAATATCATATGGTCTCAGGTTTAAAAACATTTTGAATTTGTGAGATATTTTAAGTCAAATGGAGAGATATTTATGTAGTACATTATGTGATTAAGGTTTGTGAAGGAACCATATTTTCCTTGAATCAACCTTGAGTCGTGGATGTCTCAGGAAAATTTATAAGCCAGAGCAATCTGTTACCTTGAGTTAATGATATAATAAGAACAAATCTAAATCAGATTGAAATGGATCTAAAGATGCAAAGTTTGCCAAAACTAGGAGACATCTGTTTCTGCAAGGAGTATATGTTGAATATGCTTTAATCTGAAGATTTCTCTACATTCGAATGACTAAAATGAACCACCATAAAAATTTTGTGTATGTGTGTGTGGGTGGGTGTGTTTTCTTGCAGGTCAGTTAATAGAAATGTTTAAAAATGTCGAGGAGTTGAAAGAAGAACTGAGGAGAACAACAGGAATGTCCAACACAAGTATTGACAAGTTGTTAGCCATTCCTATCCCTGATAACAGAGCTGAGGTAAGGATGTTGTACGTACAGGGAGTTTTTAAAAGTTCAAATAGCATTTTGTATTTTTTAAGTACTACTCAATAAAACTCTGAAAAGTTGGCTGCGAATCTGGTCAACTTTCCATACAAATGGTAAAATTAGAAGTTTAACTATTTTTTAAATCTATTTTTCAATGACATAATCATACATATTTATAGGGCACAATGTAGTAATTTAATACATGTAGTGTGTTTCATTCTGTTGTACATAGGGTCTCTATGAGTCAGACCCAACTCAATGGTACCTAACAACAACAAAAATGTGTAGAGTGTAATGATCAAATCAGGGGAATTAGCAATTTCATTGCTTAAACATATATCATTTCTTTATGTTTGAAGCCTTTGAACTTTTAGTTCTTTATAAAATATATAACAAGTGATCACCTATAGTCACCCTACTCTGTGTAGAATATTAGAACTTTTTCCTCATATCTAACTGTATTTTGACACCAGCTATCCAATCTCTATCTCTCCTCCCCACTATGCTTCCTAGGGAAAGGCCTAATTTTTAAGTGATGATGTTGCTAATGTTGGATGTTGTCGAGTCGGGTGTGACTCATAGAAACCCTGTGTACAATAGAACAAAACACTACCCAGCACCGTGCCATGCCCGGCACTATGTCAGTGCTTCTCTGCTATTCAGCTTTTCAATGGCTGATTGTTTTGAGAGTGGGCTATTGGGTCCTTCTCCCAAGCCTACAGCACCCAATATTTCCAGGCGATCTACCATCCAAGGACTAACTAGGCCCGACCCTGCTTAGCTTCTGCAATCTGATGAAATCAGATGCCTGCGTGCTATGAGAATATTATTTTTGAGTCTCTTTCCTTTTATTTTTATATATCTTTTTCTTTCTCTTTGCCCCCTTTGTTCTCTTCTTTTTTTTACCCTCAGATGGCTTTTTTAAAACAATTAGTGCCATCAATTTTATTCACTATCACAATCACATTGTCTGAGGTAAATTTGCACTTACTATAAGGATGTCAAAGTCAAACTTCAGTAACCTAATTGGGAAGAAAATATGGAAATCATTTACTCTTTGTTGCAACTAAAATAAAAATGGTATTGATTTTTACTTTTTAAAAGTCCCAATACAAGGCTTAGTATATACAATACATGTAGTCAAGGGAACTCTGGGTAAGTTTGTGGTTGTAGCGAAGAGTTTTTGGTGTGAAATGAATAATGTTATTTTCCCCCAGGCTGATAATAGTGTTTTCCATTTGAAATGTCTTATCTTCTATCCTTCCGCCAAGTCTATTGTCTGGAAGTGTCATAGAAATTTTCCAAAAGAGCTGTAGAGCTTAAGGCCTCATCTATGCAAAACTTGCATGTGACAGAGTGTGTCATTTTTGAGCACAGCCCAGTTATTCTCCAATATTAGATAAAATTCATAAAAATCCTTGAAAGCTTCTTTCAGAAGATATTTAAGTTATTTGTGTCATTCTAATTGGTTCCCCCATACAAAAATGAAAACTGTTTTGCTTTCACTTTTCTTCCCCTTATGCTAACAAGTAATATTCATTCACCTTTACCCTTTGATCTCACCTTTTTTCATTTGATCCTAAGATCTTATTTCGGTAATCAGGTATTTGGCTTCTGAACGTCAAATTCATTTTAGTAAACAAAATAATATAAATAGAAACTATTCTTACTACTTTTAAGAGAAAAGAGGAAAAAAGTCACAATTTTTCTCTTTATTTCCATTTGGTGGCAATAGAGATGATATCTCACTTCTCGTTCTCATACCTTCCCTTTCATACTTCAGGGTATAAAAATTAGTGCCTAGGATGGATGATTCACATTATTGTGTAACTCTGAGCTATTTTTCTCCTTTTGCTTTACATAGCTGAACTCATAGAGTACATTATGCAAGATTACAACTTTGAATGATTATTAAAATGAGTTGCAATTTGAATGAAATAAGAGTAAATATTTAAAGGGAATGTGAGTCTTAAACTAGTAATTTTCCCAATCTTACTCCAAAGCCTGCTTGATACCATTATTCACCCAGTTGTTCAAGCAAGAAATCTGGGATTTGTCCTAGATCCCTACATATCTCTTTTTTCCCATCTTATTTCTTAAGCTTTCCAGTGAGCTCTGGGTTCTCTGTTGATTTATTAGTAGTAATTAGTGCTTTTAAAAAGTTATTCCATTCTTAGCCAGGCAACATGGGACATGCTGGTAATCCCAGAGAGACTCAGGAGGCTGAGGCAGGAGGATCATGTGTTCAAAGCCAGAGGTAGTCTGTGTAATTTAGAGAGACCTTGTCTCAAAATAAAACATTTGCAAGTCAGTGGTAGAGCACTTGCAAAGTACATGGGAGGCCCTGGGTTCAACCTCCTAGTACTGAAACAAAAAAAAGTTATTCTATCCTTGAGGACAGTTTGTCATATTTTAAATTTTAGAGTACATAAAACCATCTCAAAGTGGACAAATTCTGCTCAAATGATTCACAGCTAAAATGTTTTTCTTTTTCCAACCTTCAGATTATTTCTCGGATATTCTGGTTGCATTCTTGTGATACTAATGTCACCAATCCCAAACTGGAAGATGCAATGAAGGAATTCTGCAGGCTGCCTCTTCCAGAAAGATCCCACCAGTCTTATCTCATCGGACTCACTCTTCTGCATTACTTGGACATTTACAATTTCACATACAAGGCAAGTTGCTGTTGGCAAATATATTTATTTATGTGGCTTAGTACTAAAATATCTAATTACACACGTATGTTCTGTGACTCTATAAGGGAGGAGATCCATTTATACAGCTTTTAGAATTATGGCACTATTTTAGAGCCAAGTGGGACTTCTATTAGAGATTGTGTTTTGTAATATGGCTTATTTTGTAAATGAGGAAACTAATATTATTGTTTTATTAACTTTCAGCTCATATATCCAAGAACAGGAATTAAAATTAACATGTATTATTACTAAAGTGTGAAATACAAATTAATCATTTTTATAGTGTACAATTATTAATTTGGCAAGATAAAAATAAAGATGAATAGTTGTTTTTTAAGTAAAATAAAGGGGACATGATGTTCTCAGAAAAAAAAAATGTTTGAATATCTTTCATGAACTTAGGTAGAGGCTACCATTACTTATCCGGTAGAACAAAACAAAGGATCATTATTAGGACTTAGTGAAGTCAGCAATGACTCCATTGGAGTAAATAAATGCTCCAA
>VMDO01008536.1:0-11369 GCA_007922755.1 Pedetes capensis
TAACGCAGGTTGTTAATGAGTCTTCCTCCAATCTTGATGCCGCATTCTTCCTCATAAAGTCCAGCTTCTCGGATTATTTGCTCAGCGTATAAATTGAAGAGATAGGGTGAAAGTATACAGCCCTGACGCACACCTTTCTCAACTTTAAACCACTCAGTGTTTCCTTGTTCTATTCGAACAACTGCCTCCTGGTTCATGTGCAGATTTATGAACATACTGAATATTGGTATACTGTAAATTTTAATACACACTTTGGGGAATTGAAGAAAGGGTAGATATGCTATGAGAAAGTTATAACTACTTCTAACATTAGGGAAACAATAGATTACATCTAAAATTATAAATTTATGAACTAGAAGTTCACATTATTTGTATTGGTTAAATTAAAATGCTGAAAGAATTGAAAGTAGTTCTTCTCTGAAATAAGGGAATTTGATACATCATATTGGTATAACGTAGGGATTTGGTTTCATTCTTTTGCATATGGACACCCAAGTTTCCCAACACCATCTGTTGAAAAGGCTGCCTATTGAATGATCTCACACCACTTTCAAAAATAAACTGACACATATGTGAGACTTTATTTCTGAGCTCACATTTTATAATTTCCTATACAATGCTAAGTTAATAATTGCTTCACTCTTTCATTTGCTTCACTTCTATGTACTTATCCCTAATTCATACTTAACTGTTTCAAAATAAATAAAATCTCTCTCATTATGGTTTTAAAAATCTGGCAATGTATCCACTTGATATATTTTCTTGATTATTTGGGGTAAACATTGCTCTTGGAGCCCTCTGCCTTCCCTTTCCTCTTTATGGGATTTTGCCCAGCCATTATCTGGATGTTCCTTCCATTTTTACCCTGGGAATTTCTATCACTCCTTCTTGTGATAGGTCCCCCATTCAGAAAGTTCTATAGCATCTTTATCCAACTCACTTGTGTTAGTGACACATATCATTCAGTAGCTCCCTAAATATATTTATTCTATCTTCACACCTAAGTTTTGATATGACTGAGTACAAAATTCTAGGTTCAAAGTACATTACCTCAGAATTTTTTTATTTTTATTTATTTTATTTTATTTTATTTCTGCAGTAGTTGGGTATTGAACCCAGGGCCTTGCATATACTTTGCAAGTGCTCTATCACTCAGCTGCACCCCCCACCCCTTTTTTATTTTTTAAATTGAGACAGGGTCTCGTCTCGCTAAATTATACAGACTGCTTCTGACCTTGAACCTGGATCCTCCTGCCTTTGCCTCCCAAGTTTCTGGGATTACAAACATGCGACACCATGCCCATCTTCATTACCTCAGAATTTTGAAGGTTTGTTTTCACTGGCATCTAGCTTCCAGTGTAATTGTTAAGAAGTCTTATTACAGATACCAACACACAACCCAAGGATTTTGGATGGGAAATTTCATGACTATATCTTTTGAAAATAGATTCTTGTACAAAGGCTTAGCCTAAAAGGCACAGAAACCATATTGGAGACTAGTAAAGTCCAAAGAAGAAAAAACAAAGTCTTAACTAAGACAAGAGTATTAGAAATAAGATGGGTGGAATTAAAGAAATATTTAAGAGACAACATGAACCAGATTAACTGGTTGGTTGTATAGTCTAGAACGATTCCTAGTATTTGGGCAAAAGCAGATAAATCTTTAGCATTTGGAAGTATCTTTGAATATTTACATACATTTTTTTAAATAGTGTTAGCTTCATTGTGAGATACTGGATACCTCTTATCATCTCTTGGAGATAGTCAAAGACCAAAGGGGTATTTTCAAAGTTTTTAGGTTATGAATCACTTGAGAATTAGATGTAAGCAAAATTACATACATGTGTATACACACAGTCACACACTAACACACACTCACACACATACACATATTTTCTTATATATTTTAACTGTAATTCAATCAGGTCAGAAGAAAATGGACTGATTTATTAATTAGTCCTGAAAGGTATAATGTAGAGAAGATTCCTGCATTGACTATAAAACAGGATCAATGACCTCTAATTAGCTTCCAACTCTGTCCCATTACTATAATTGTATAAATAATAAAGTATTGTTTCTTTGCTATGTCCTAGCACCAAAAATGTATTACCAAACATCCCACCATGTTGCCATTAATAAGTTGCATGTATTGGCCTCCTTAATGTACAAATCTTTCTTTTACTTATATTAATATTCCTTTCTGGAGCATAAGGTTTACTTTTAAGAGATTGAGAAGAGAAGAGATTGAGAAATAACAGAAGTGGCATGGCTTGTGCCTCTTAGCAACAAAGTTTGCTCTTTTTCTTTATTTCCACAACCACACCACAATCATTACCCATTAGAACATTGCTAACTTCTCAAGTCAAACTTTGTGTCCTAAAAGGTTTATAATATGCCCACAGGGTCCTTAGACATGCTATTAGGAAGTCATGTGGACATGTTTTAGATTTTTTTTTTATCATTTGCTTACTGGTGAGGAGGGAATATCATGATGATACCGAAGGGCACTGGACTAGAATTTAGGGACAAAAATCCTATCCTTCTCTTAAACTCTGGGTCTTATGAGTACCTCCTCTTCTCTCTCTGGGCTACAGTTTTTCCATGTGTAACTGAAAATAGGTGATTGGACTGGACCATAGTTACAAATAGGTTTTCTTTCAGGCTGGCTCTCATCAGCCAGTTTCATTGTCTGACACACTGCATAGAAGAGGATCAGGAGGCTGCATCTGGAAAGAAAGCTGAACAGTGCTGAATAGGGTCTGCTGTGGAAGGGGTGGGTGAGTGCCATCTGTGTACTTACCCTGGAAAATAGCCCCTAAAGTCCCTTTTGGCTTTCAGATTCTATGACTGATATTCCCTGTTCTTCATCCCATTTGCTGTTTTTGTTGCTCTCAACTAAAGTATCTCCAAATGTCCCAAGTTCTCATTTAATTGAGGAGACAAAAATTGGACACAGGTCCCTTGAAAAACATATCAGATCTATTATGTCACTGTTCCTAAATTCTATGTGCTACTTACATACTGTGTTATTCTATGTGCTACTTACATACTGAGTCAACTCTCCATATCTGAGACAAAATGCCTGAAAAAATCAACGTAAAAGGAGGAATGATTTATTTTGGCTCCTAGTTTAGGAGGCTTCAGTCCATGGTTTCTTGGCCCCATCTCTTTTGAACTGTGGTGCGGTAGTATATCATGGCAGGGAGTGAAGCTGTTCACCTTATGACAGCTGGAAAGCACAGAGAATGAGAGAGAAGGGCGAGGGGCCCCCATATACCCTGCAAGGACACAACCCCATGACCTCACTTTCATCTACTAGAGTCCACCTCTTAAAGGTTCTACCACCTCCTAATAGTACCACAAACTAGCAACCAAAACCTGGGCACGTGGCCTTTGTCAGACATTTAAGATCCAAACAATAACACATACAATGTTTGCTTTGTAGTAACCCATGATGTATGGGACAGATGATACTAACAAAAATGAATTGCTAGGTATAAAAAAAAATTTGAAATAAAATAACTCAGCATATCACATTATATTCGTTTCATAGGGCTGCTATAACAAATTACCACAAACTGTCTGGTTAAAACCATAGAAATTAATTCTCTCACATTGCTGGAGATTAGATGTCCAGAATTTAGGTGCTGACAATGATATACCTTCTGAGGACTTTAAGGACAGGGCCTTCTTTTCCTCCTCCTAGTAGTGGTATTTGCCAGCAACAATCCTTGACATTCCTCAGCTTATAACTACTTCATTGTAATTGCTGGGTTTCTTTGTCTTGTGGTGCTGGAGATTGAACCCAGGATTTCATGCATGCTAGGCAAGCACTCTGTCCCTACAGGTACACCCTCATCACTATCATTCTAATTTCTACCTCCATAGTCACATTGCTTTCTTCACTGTATGTCTGTGTCTCCTTATAAGAAAACCAGTCATTCAATTCAGAATCCTACCATAATCCACTAAGACTATACCTTTACTTAATTGCATCTGCAAAAACCCTATTTCCAAATAAAATCACATTCACAGGTACTAGGAGTTAGTATTTCAGCATATCTTTTGAGAAGACAATTCAACTCACAATGCATATCATAGCAACTTCTATATTTGCCAAAAAAAATATATTATTAAATCATGAAAAGCCTCCATCTTTTACATTATATATCTTAATGATAAAGATCTATAATCATTTACCTGGAATGGTACCCATAACATTGATATAATAGGATCTTATTTACAGGATGTTATATAAAACATCTTTATGCAAATACATACATTGAAAATATTTGGATAAAGCAAGTATCATTTTTAGAAGAAAAATGAAGCTTTATATTTTTAAGCTGGCCATAATGTATTATAATAACACCATAAACAATAAAATATTCTATATTATTTACAATGCTTTATGCTATTTAAAATAACAAAAGAAAACATGAAATAAGAAAATCATTTAAAAAGATATATTCTTTAATATTGATTTTAAAATAAAGGCAGTTTTTGCTTTTATGTTTAGTACTAATCTTTTTAAAATCTTTAGCTAGCCAATGATTAAAGATTAAAAGAGTCTTAATTTCTTCCTCAGAAGGGAAGAAATTTCTTCAATGAGAGCCAAAGTAATTTTATTCAATGGGTCATTTTGTATCTCTTAATATTATATAAAAGATCGCCCCAATTATGTTGTCTCTAAGTTGTAGCAAAAACAAAGATGACATCAGGTGAATCTCCAATAGAGAAATCAGAAAAAGCAATGTGAAGAAAGGAATCAAGCCAAAAATGAGCCTGGGGGCTGAACATAGACCCATGCGTGCACTGTTCAACAAATCTGCAGGGACATCCTTGACTAACAACTAAAATCGATGGTCAGTGGGGCATGAAGCTTCTCCACTTCCACTTGTCTCTTAGTGTGTTATTATTGCAAATTAAATAATTCAGTTGAAAGCTAAAACATTTGCTGCCCAGACAGCAGAATCTCTTGACTCCAGCATGTGACACACTTAATTGAGTTCTCTTCCACTAAAAGTCAGAATATTATGGAGTTCAACTTCAAGTCCTTCAGACCTTCTCTACCCCATTTAAGAAGGATGAGTGTATAGAATCTGACATTGCTGACTTTTTAACTGCAAAGGAAGGAAGTCCCTTTAAGCCTAAGAAAGCAAAACCATCTGGTATTGCACAGCTGTGGAAATATTGTATATCTAATTATTTATGGTGAACCTATGATTTGGCCTTGATACATCCCAGAGGACTTTGGAAAAGCAGAGTTTCATAGTGAATTCAGATCAATAGCTCCTAAATCGTTATTATGGTCCAAGATTTTTCTCCTCAGAAGAAAGAATGAGAAAATCCTGTTTTCATCAAAAAACCAGAGATATGTCACCTGGCTCACGTTATGGTATCAGAGAGGATGTGCCCATGTAGCAGCAGTAGGAAGTCATTCTGATAGTCACTGCACATCTTTGGCCTTTCAATTCCATCAGTCAAATCAAATGACAGAAATATATGTAACAATTATATCATCTAAACACTCAACTATTTATTGATTATACTCTCTACAGGTTAACCACTAAGAAATGATAATCTATGCTTTTAAAATAAAGTTAATAAAAATACAGAATTCCAGAGTTTAGCACTTAAGAGAGATTTCCTGCTTTCTATCAGAGCAGCAGATTGGGTTGTTTTTGTTTTTGCTAGACAAATTTTACCTCTAAGAACAAACAGAAAGCTAGAAAAGACATTTTTAAAACATAAATATTTAAGGCACTGGAGAGATTCAAAATCAGTGAGATTTTGAAAAACTAAGATTCCATAGAGAATAGGAACACAGAGAAATGAGCTCAACATTCATTGTGTTACTTTTCCCCTCAAGCCCTTTGCCAATTTACCAGTGGTAGTTCAGAGGCTGACAAGCTGAGTAGAAGCTTGAGTCTGAAAGAGTGAGAGCTAAACAGAACTTTCAACCAATTTAAGAGGCTTGAGGAAGACATAAACTGGTGTTCAGGGTGTGCAAGTGCAATAGTACACAATAGTACACAAGCATGGGAATTGATAGGTTGGAAACTTAAGCCCCAATTCCACAGTGTTAGGCAGGGTATAATAGGAGGTATTGATATGATGAGGGCTCCACCCTTATAAACAGATAAACTTATAAACTCCTATAAAACTTACAAACTCCTATAAAAAGGACTTTCGGGAGTGGGCTCTCTCTCTCTCCTGCTCTCCTGCCATGTAAGAACACAACATCCCTCATCTCCAAAGAAGACAGCATTCTAAGTACAATCTCAGAAGGAGAGACAGAACCCTAATATACTGGCTCCTTGATTTTAGATGTTCCAGACTCCAAAACTGTCAAAGAATAAATTTATGGTCTCTGCAAATTACCCAATCTGTGGTACTTTGTTATAGCAGCACGACATGAATTAAGACATCAAGGAAAAGAAGTCTTGATAAACAACCAAGATTTTCACTTAGGACTCCTGAAAGGCTGTTATGAATCCTATAAATAAAAGTAAATCAGAAAATGTTGAATCAGCCTTCATGAACACTGAAACTAAGCTTTGAATGCCAGATTATGGTGGCATTTCCCCACTCTGCCTGTTTGTAACACAAGCAAATCCTCTCTGACAAAGTAAATAAAAGTTATTCAGAATCTAACTTCTCATATGGCATTAAAACCGAAATTACAAAAAGACAAGAAAACTTGATTACAATCAAGAGATTAACAGACAATATAAATAGGTCTACAAACATGTATTAGTTATTAGACATGAATGTTTTTAACACTGTGATTAATATCCTACAGAAGTTAGATGGCATATTGGAAATTTCAGCAGAGAAATGGAAATTATAAAAAAATGAAAATTTTAGAACTGAAAATGTAATGTAAAATTAAGAACACAATTAGTGGGTCTTACAGCAGATTAAATAAAGTTATGAGAAGTTTTATGATCTATGTATGATAAAATAGGTTAATAAAAATATACAAACTGATGTGTAGAGAAACAAATGGAGAGAAAATATACAAATAAGGCTAAGAGACTATGGTAATTGAATCCCTGTATAGAAGGAAGACAGAAAACAAAGCAGAAGCAATATTTAATAAAATGATTTTCCAAAACTGATGAAAGAAAATAAGCCACCAATTTGGGATGTGTTACAAATCCCAAATAAATATACATAAAAGAATATCCATCATAAGATCAAAGACTATATATCTGCCTCTAGAGATAGAATATATATATGTGTGTATATATATATATATATATATATATATATACATATATACACACATACATATTATATTATGTAAAGTCAGAGAGAAAAAAGACAATTCTTCATTCAAAGAAGTAAACAGACTAACAAATAAATTGACAGATGACTCCATGAAGAAAAATGAGATCCAGAAAAATAGGAAAGGACTTATTTGCATGTTTAATCTCATTCTTCCTTACCCATCCCTGATAAAAAAAAAAAATTATATCCCAGAGGGGTTAATGTCTGGCCTAAGATAACAAAGCAAAGCAGTACTAAAATTTCTGTTTGCCACCAGTTTATTCCTATTGTCCTTCTCATATAACTCAAGAAAACAGAGAACATTTTGCCCTAGCAAATAATCTTCTATTTTCTGTGCAAACCACTTTTCAAATATGTGATTTATATGTTATTTTGCTGATAATGGATATTATTTCATTACTTTTACATTTTAATCTTTTTTGTTTTGTTGTTTTTACTATTTTTTGTTTGGTTTTTGGTTTTATTCTGTTATTTGACCTTAAGATTATTGATATTTCTTCTGTTGGGTTTTTTCTGGTCATGATGGGGTTGAACCCAGAGCCTCACATATACTCAGTATGCAGTCTAGCACTGACCTACATGTACAGCCCATTTCCTTTTCAAACAGGTATGGGAGTATACCTCTGAAGAAAATACTCTTTATATAACCCAACTGCTAAATTTATCCAAGCATATTAATACATCTGAAAACATACAGATTCCATTCTTGCTTTTTAAAAGAACTCTTCCTAAAAAAGAGTGCCATTTTTAAAATTTCCTAAAATATAAGGGTTGCTGGTTTAAGTGCCACATTGCCAGCTTTTCTGGAAATTGGGTAGGTGGTAGCATCATTTGACTGTGTGTAACCCTTTGTTCAACTGAATATTTATTCGAATATCTCAAACAGGACACACCTGTATTTTTATGCAGCCTCTATAGAGCCATTTGTTTTAAGAAAAAGTTTTGAATGTACAAAAAAAAAAAAAAAGATCTTTTGGTACTTAGTAACCTCCACTTGCTGAAGTCATCCATTCCATCGTGGCAGGAAAGATTTATAAACGCCATTCTTCTTAATGCCACATCAGAAAATGTGCCCCTTCAACATGCACATTTGTGCAATTCAGAGCAGTGGGGGGTCTTCTTAAATGACTTCTTTCCTGAATACATTCAGGGATACAAATTGCTCTGCATGATAAAATAGCCCAGTAATATTTCTCCATTTTTATAAAACATTATTTCTATTTCTTACATAATAGTAATATAGAGGTTATTGCAAATAAAACAAAGGCAGTTCACAATTTTAAAATGTAAAGGAGATCACAGTTGCCATAGGAATTTTCTGCCAGATTTATAAGGAAGAATCAGAGGCTGTAAAGTCTGGGGAATTAATTCTAAGAATATGAGATGAGAGCCATTTTTATATCACCAAATTAGCAGTTTCCCTCAGATTGTCTCATGAAATACTACAGAGCACTCAGGGCACCAAAGAAAGAACAAAAAGTATGTTCATTTTGCTGCTACTAAATTCAGAACTTTATGTCTCTAATGTTTTAAAACCAATCATTACCTAAAAATAGTCTCATAATTTTTGTTAATTGCAACTCAAAGTCTGCCCTTTAAGGTCCATGACTGGGCAGTCTATTTTTGCTATATATTGTGTACTTTGCAGTAGCACCTGTTTTAACAACATCTTGTCATGCTAAATATCTCAGTAACCACCCCTGTGTGTGCCAGATGGAGATGACTGCTCTAACTCTACGTGGTACCTGTCAGCAATCCAGCAATCTAAAGGAGTTAAATTACTCCATCTGTTCTTCCAAATTGCCCGGAGACTGCCTCTCAAATGGTAATGTTTTATTTGTTAATAAATAATAAAAGGGCATTTTGTCAATTATATGACTTGACTGGTTCCATAATTTGTTAGCAAATTTCTGTCAATAATGTGTGAATCAACAAAGAAGCATTTATTATGTACCCATTGTATATTTTCACCATACTAGTTGCTGTAAGACACAGGAGAAGACGTACCATTTAGGAGGAGGACATACCGAAGGAATAATTAATGATTCAAGCAGAATTATGCATTCTAGCTGATGTAACATTATATATTATACAATACTAACAATTAAAGAAGACATGTACGTTCAATAAAATAAGAGAAAAAGAAAAACTAAGAGATCAAAATTAAAAAGTTAATATGATGTGTATTTAGTTGGGAGTACAGATGGGGGAATCCACATTTATTTACTCAACAAATACTTATTAAATGTGGATTGCATGCTGCAAAGTATGCTAAATCCAACTGTGGAGAAAAGAGGAATAGGATAGTTCCTGCCTTCCAAGATTTTTCCTTCTAGATGTAATAAGATATAATCACAAATATCTCTTAGAAATAGGGCTAAAAATTGCCTACTTCAAAGTTGTTAAATACTACCTTTAAAAGCTGAAGATAAACAATGAAACGATGTTGCAAAAGCAAAACTGGCTGCTTTTACTAAAGGTGCAATGGTATTCTGAGTGAAACAATCTATTGATCTGAATGATTATCTCTTTCAACATTTGACTTCAGGGCCCTTAGTAGTCCCTATATATCCTAGCCTGGCCACTTATTTACTGGTGGTTAAATGCAATGTTGATAGTTCAGACACTGTTTTGAAAATGTTCCTTTACTATGGCAGAGATACATTGTATCTAGGAGCCCACTGATGGCCAATAACTGGTGTAGAAGTATCTTGCTGCTGCCAAGTCTAAAATGGAAGCAGAACCCCTTGAAGTCATTGTAAGAAAAGGAATACAAATCAGATGTCAGATGTCAACTAGAGTCTGTGGGCCTTTTAAAATCTAAACACAAAAAGCCTCCCTTAGGCACAGTTTCATTTTTCTCCTGAACATGGTCTGAAAATACTAAATAGAAAAATCCAAAAATCCAAAAAAAATTCACAAGTTTTTAATAATTTTAAATTATAGTTATAAATGTTCAATTTTATTATTAATTGGTTAATCTCCTACTATGCCTAATTATAAGTAAAACTATATCTTAGGTATGTACCATTGTCTAGGTAATGTTTGTTACTAGCCATGGTTTCAGGCTAGTACACTGACAGTCTTGGAACGTATCCCCCACAGATAAGAGGAAAGCACAGTATGAATAGTCAACCTCTTATTTTATGCCCCATGGAAGCACAAAATCCCTTTAAAATCTTTAGAGAATTTCCTAGAAATTTACTTCCTCCTGGTTGTCACCTCTGGTTTAAGCTTTTAAATTTTTTATTTAGTTTGATTAGGGAACATCTCACCATCCTGTTTAATTTCACACTACATTGACCTAGATGTGGAACTGTTTTCCTTAATTCCCCATAAACCAGTCAGTCCCGTGAGTATCTAGAGTTGAAAAAGATTTCACTGCAAATTTGGGATGTCAGGGAACTTGCATGGCTGCAACACAATCAAACCAAAAACACAAGTTGAGATATTTCTGCTGCAAAAGTCAAATAACCATTTGTAAAACTAGAATTTCAATTTCCTGCCACATTATATTCAATTCTCCACTTGCTCCCTCTTCTGTCTCCTCTTATACCTCACCAACTTCTTGTTCATTTCAAATTCACAGGAGTTTTTCATCTTGGCTTCTGCCAACCCATGTATTCAGAATTTCTTCCTTCACCCAAAAGTGACTAATCAAAGTATTTTCCTTAAAATATCTGCAACTTCCTTAAGAAGAATTTTAGAATCAATCATTAAAGCTATAAAACCTTTTGCCCTGACTTATACTAATTCCCAAAGATGTCAGAATGGTGGAGAAAGTGGTAAAGTCACGTATTATTTCCCAATTGTAGAGTCAATTTACATTACCAGTAGCAATTTAGTAACATATATGAAAAGAATTATAGTGCTCATCTCTTTTTTTCCTGAATCTCACACCATAAAACTTTGCACACGTCATAGTAAACACTTGATACATGATAGTTGTTATTATTTGTTATTATTCTAAGGAAATTAAGTTCATATTTGTCAAGTGTACAGTGTTGTTCGTATAATTATTATGTTATTAGGTGCCGTTGAGTCAGTATCCGACTCATAGCGACCCTCTGTAT
>VMDO01008536.1:11469-28599 GCA_007922755.1 Pedetes capensis
GGGGAAACACTATTGTCAGTGCTTCTCTGCTGTTCATAGGGTTTTCAATGGCAGATTGATTTTTGGGAGGGGGTTGCCAGGTCCTTCTCCCAAGCCTACAGCTTCTGGTGTTCCCAGGCGGTCTCCCATCCAGGTACTAACCAGGCCTGACCCTGCTTAGCTTCCGAGATCTGACGGGATCAGATGCCACAGGGCTACAACTGCAGGCTGTTCGTATAATATGTTACGTTAAATATGTAGGAACAAAGAATTTTAAATTGGTAAAAGTTAAATATTGACATTCAACAGGATATAATGTAGCCATTAAATATTTCCATGTTGCTAACGGACTATATGTTTAACATCTTGTGAAATTCTTTGTGAAAACAGTAATCAGAAAACAAAACAATATTTAGAGTGGGATTGAAATTATGCAACACATGTACATAGGAATAAAAATCAGAAGAAAATACATATAAAATAAAAACAGAATATAAGATATACCAGTGTGCCTATGAGTGTTTTAAAATTCCTTTTCACTGTTACCTTGTAGTACCTTTTGTTCAATAAATAGAAGTCATAACAGTGCACTAAAATCAACAGTTCTTCTTCCAAGATGACTCTGAAAATCAATATAATTTTTTTTGTTCTAGGGATCAAACCCAGGGCCTTCTACATGCTAGTCAAGTGCACTGCCACTGAGTTATGCCTCCTGCCCCAATATAAATTTTTAATGAAGATTTTGGTGAACATTCCAAGAACAGTCTTTCATTGAGAGGTAGTAGAAAAGTGTGGTCCATCCAGAAATAGACACCTTAGGCCTTCTGTAGCCCAGTAGGACTAAAAGACAGGCTTCAGAAACCAATTAGAACTAGAATCTCTAGACATCTGATTTTTACTTAAAAAATTAGGATATTAATGCCTATTCCAAATCTTAGTGTAGATTAAAAACACAATATCTTTTTTATACTCAATACAATGCCTGACACATAGTAAACAAACTTGATTATGGTTTCCTTAGTAATTTACAGCTCCCTAGAAATGATCTCTAATTGCTTCCATTCCAATGAGCGTAATCTTTATCCTCCATGTGAAGTAGAGATTTAACTATAAGGTCTAGAGGATGGCCTGGATTCCTGGTAAAATGGGAAGATCTCTATTGAGCTTTTCTTCCAGGGTTGTTATCTCCAAAGTGGAGTGTGCACATGCCAGGTTGTATATAAATATTAGGACTTCTATTTACATTTAATTATACATTATCTTTTTTAAATTTGAGTGTTTAGCAATTTGCATATTCTTCTAATTAGTTCTTCTAAATAACTTATAAGGTAATAAATATCTATATACAGAACATCTGTTCAAAAATTTTATTGACAGGTGTTTGAACAAAAAAAAAACTTCAGAGAATACTACTCCAGACATAAATTAGAAAAATCATCATTAAATTTAGTTTCAATAAAAGCAGATGCATATAATAATACCTGCTCAAGCATCTTGTACTTGCTCAGTTCTACCCTCTTACACCCTCTGGATACATAAACCATCTCTTCCCCACCATTATCCTGCCTAGTATCCAAGCCCTCTACCTACCACTAGACAGAAGCTTATGCACATCCTAGAGCCTGTGTCCCCAAGTGTGTGGCCTGTTGTCGTGCTGTGGGGGCTTGTGTGTTGCTGTGATTCTGAAAGCTATGCCACTGGTATTTCAGATACCAGGAGGGCCACCCTTGGTAAGACAGGCTTCACATGAACTTCCAAACTAAGACTAGGGAGAAGGATTCAGCAGCATACTCCCAAAACAATCAGCCATTGAAAACCCTATGAATAACAGAGAAGCACTGTCAAATATAGTGCCAGAAAATACGTCCCCTCAAGGCTAGCAGGCATTTAAAAAAATAACTGAGGAAGAGTTGCCTCCTCAAAGTAGAGTGAACCTTAATGGTGAGAATGGAGTAAAGCCTCTGGGACCTCCATTTGCTGATATGGCACAACTCAAAATGAGAAGAAACATAGTGGCGGCAACAATGGGCTTAAACATAAGAAGATCATGTGCACAGTGATCTGCTGCACTTAGGGTCATTATGAGTCGGACCTGATGCAACAGCACCTAACAACAACAGCCTCAAAGCTCCATCTTGCAGGAACATAAAGGGATAGAAAGGAAGAGCAGTGCAGGAAGATTCTAAACCAAACAGGATTGTCAGTATCCAAGAGCATGTCTCTGTTCTCTTTCTCTGGCCAGAAAAACACAATGGGACTTTCACTGAGGCTACTTAAGTAAAGATTAAAGAAGGGTGTCACAAAGGGCATCAGACTTCTGGGGTCTTTGAATTCAAAGAAACTGTTAACATCTTAACTATCTAAGTGGGACTTCTCTTCAGCAAAAGGATTAGAGAGGGAAGAAAGTCAAAAAATAAAGAGGAGCAAAGGACAATTTCAAATGAGTCCTTGTTACCACGGGACCCAAGTTTAAACATGAAATTCACTTATGTTTCATATACACCTTATACACATAGCTGAAAAGAAATTCTATGCAATATTTTTAATGTTCTGCTTTTTGGCTGCAACTCATCTCATGTGGTCAGGTGTGGAATTTTCCACCTGTGGCATCACTCAGCATTCACAAAGTTTTAGATTTTGGAACATTTTGGATTTTGGATTTTCAGATTAGGAATACTCAACTTGTACACGCCATTGGAGTACTCAAAATAGTGGTAAGAAGGAGATAAAAAAGTTGAATGAACAATATACAAAATTTTTTGAAATTTGATAAAAACTATAAACTCACACATATAATAAGATCAATGAACACCAAGTATAAAAATATGATGACAAGCATAATATGGCACATTTATAATTAAGTTGCATAAAATTCATAAGTGGTATAGCACTTGCAAAAACATATATGAGGACCTAGGTTCAATGTCCCTAGTACCAGACAGACAGACAGACAGACAGACAGACAGAGAAAGAGAAAGAAAAGGCTAAAAAAGAAAAGAAAATTTTCTTTAGTAAAGTTCTCTGTATTGAGAACTGAGCTACTCAGAGACAATTTCTAACACCTGAATTACTTTTATCTACATAACAACACAACCTTTAGTCACCATACATTTACCCCTCCCCAGAAGTCTTAAAACCATATTCCTTTCTCTAGTTCAGGATGCCATAAGTTTCAATTATTTACTGTTCTTTGAGTCTTATATATATTTGAGTGACCCACATGGTGCATAAATAATTGAAATGACTTTTCTCTTTTTAATCTGTTTTATGTCAATTTAATTCATATCCCATCCTAAGAACCTAAAGGGATAGAAGGAAGCCATTTTCTCTTCCTTACAAGAAGAAGAACAAATATAACACTGACAGCAGATTTCTCATCCAAAAAAGGTGCAAAAATCAAAGATAATGATGCAACATCTTTAAAGTCATTCAAAGAAATTAATGGTCAAATTAGAATACTTCACAGCAAAAAATGCATTTCAAAAATGATATCACAACAGATTGTGCCCCAAGCATGGTGGCACACACTTGTAATCCCAGTACTCGAAGACAGAAGCAGGAGGATTATAAAATCAAGGCCAGTGTGGGCTACATGGTGAGACTGTGTGTCAAAGAAAAAAAAAGAATTTTTGGGACATTAAAAGGCTGGAAAAATTTATCACCAGCAGACCTGCATTGTAAGAAATGTTAAAGAAAGTCCTTCATACAAAAGGAAAGTGATAGCAGATTTTAAAAATCTTGAGCTAAACAAAGGAATAGCAGAAATGGTATATATGAGATCATGTTTAATCCCTTTATAAGGTCATTGACAATTTAAGAAACAATAACAATGTATTGTATGTTTATACTCATAAAGAGAGAAAACAAAAAAAGCATGAAAGCTGGGAAGAACACAAAGGAAGTATAATATTAAAGGGTCTTTTTATTCATAAGGTGGCATATATTACATGTAGTCATTGTTAGGTAAAGCAACCTTCACAGGGTTTTCAACGGTTGATTGCTTCAGGAGGGGATTGCCACATCTTTCTCCTGTTTTTGCAATGCTGGGGATTGAACTCAGGTCCTCAGAAAGCACAGAGCAGCACCTTACCAACTGAGTTAAACTCCAGCTCCAATGTTACATGTAGACAGGTTTTAATACATAAATTCTAAAGCTCAATGTAACTACACTTACGCACATGTATATGCACATACCCACGTATCCATATGTAATACCTAATTAGTAGACATGAGGAAAAAAATTAGAATCAGTAAAAATAAAATATTCAATCACAAAGATAGTAAAAAAGAAAAAAGGAAATGCAAAATAATAGAGAGACAGATACAAAACAAATAACAAGATGATAAATTTAAAACCAACCAATTCAACAATATTAAATGTAAATGATCTAAGTGCTACAGAGATTATCTGACTGAATAAAAACAAACAAGACACAATTGTATGGTGTCTAGAATGATCACGTTTTAAAGATACCACTACCTTAAAAGTAAATAAGATGCATAAAGTTAGAGCATGCTACCACTAATATACAGAATACCACATGACCACCTCAGGAGGAGCATAGAAAGCATTTGATAAAAGCTAATACGCATGCCTGACTTTAAAAAAAAGAACTTAAATCAAAACGGGAATAGAAGGGAAATTGTTAAACATAACAAAGAATATCAATGAAAAATCTATGGTTAATATACTACCAAAGATCAAGAACAAGAATATCCACTATCAAAACATTTCCATTCAGCATTGTAGTGAAGGTTCAAGCCAGTGCTATAAGCAAAAATCCATAAATATTATGTATTATATATATGGCATGTGGGGGGGGAAGTAAGCATTTGTTTGCAAGTAACATGATTATATATGAATAAAATCCTGGGAAATTTAACAGAAGCTACTAGAACTAGCAAATATTTGAGCAAGGTTTCAGGATACAAGATGTTGTTGTTAGGTGCCATTGAGTCAGATGCAACTCAGAGCGACCCTCATAGGGTTTTCAATGGCTTATTGTTTCAGGATTGCTTTGGGAGTGGACTGCCAGGTTCTTCTCCCATTTTTGCGGTGCTGGGGATTCAACCAAAGGCCTCACAGAGTGCAGCATGGCACTCTACCAGCTAAGCTAAACCCCAGCCCCAGGATACAAGATAGGTACATAAAAAGCAATTGCATTTCTATATTTTAGCAGCAAATAACCAAATTAAAATTTTTAAACATCTTTTATAAGAGCACAATATTAGGAAATTCGTAAGGAAAATTTTGAAAACAAATATGCAAGATCTTCTTGCAAGATACACACACACAAAAAAAAAAAAAAATACAAGATGATTCCGTTTCCCACTTTCTGTTAGATTTCATTAGTCTACCTGCAATCTCCCATACTTCTTGATCATATCTGCTGTCTCTTGGGAAACAGGCATGGGTCTCCCAACAGCCATTTGAACCTCATCAGCACGCCCTGTGATGGACTGTAGTAACATGTTCCAGAAAAAAGTGTCAATTATCCTAAGGTAATAATACTTTTTGGCATCAAAGGCAGCAATATTATGCCCTCTGTTTTTGGGAGTCTCTTCTCTGGATTTTTCAGTTTTTTTGTTTTTAAGGCAAAAAAAAATTTGCCAAACAGATGAATTGGGACACTATTTTTGTCTTCTGTGGTTTGAATGCGTCCCTCAAAAGTTCATGCATTGGAACTAACGTGATGGTACTGAGCAGCAGTGGGGCCCTTGAGAAGTGATTAGGTCAGTAAGAGAGATTAAAGTCTTTCTCATGGGACTGGATTAATTCTCACAATAGTTGTAAAGCAAGGCTTCTCCAGGTGTTTTGTCTCTTTCACACATACCTACACATATATTTATCCTTCCACTTTCTGCCATAAGTTGAAGCAACATGAGGCCCTCATCAGAAGCCAAGCATTTGCTGGCTGCTACACTCTTGGACTTCCCACTCTCCAGTGTGAATCAAAATAAGCCTCTTTCCTTCATAAATTGTCCACTTTCAATTATTCTGTTACAGCAACAAAGTGAACTATAAGATATGGTCTCAAAACAGACAGGTACTATTGATGTAATTTTTAAAGCCTAGGCTTAAAGAAGACAGAAAGATGTGGCAATCCACTCACTAAGCAATCCTGAAACAATCAGCCATTGAGAAATCTAGGGGAGTCACTATGAGTCAGACCCAACTCAACAGCACACAACAACAACAACAGGCTTAAAGAAGGAATATTTGAAGCCAGTCATGGTGGTGCACACCTGTAATCCCAGCAACTCAGGAGGCAGAGGCAGGAGATCGCAAGTTTGAGACCAAAGGCAGTCTGCATAATTTAGTGAGACCCTGTCTCAAAAAACTGAAAAAAAGGGGGGGGGGGCAGTGCTGAGGGTTCAGCTCAGTGGTACAGCACGTGCAAAGCATGCAAGCACAAAGCCCTGGGTTCAAGCTCCAGTACCACAAAAAAAAAAAAAAGAAGAAGAATCTTGTTTTTATAAAAGAAGATCTACTGAGGGGTAAGAAAAACAGTCACAAAATTTTGGAATTCCACACTTACAGGGCTTTCTTTCCTTATAACTAGGTCACAGTTTCAATGCCTCTAGGCTGTACACTTGGATGGAGTCCTCATTAACTCCTCCCTCAAAACTGGCCTCATACCAAGTTTCTCTCAGATGTCTTCTCATGAGCTGCATTCACTTTAACAGACATTAAGCCAGAAACTACTCAAGAAAAACTATTTTAAATGCATTATTAATATATAATGACCATGGGTTTTCCTTTTAGCAAATTATCATAAAACTTTATGAGGCAGATTGAAAAGCCACATGTGAGGAGCTTTATGTATTTCTGCCCATGGATATTTTGTAATCAATCACAATAACATTATATACCTCATTTCTGCTATGATATATTCAATTACATAGTTAACATTTCCTGCTAACCTTTTCAAATACAGGAAAGCAAATTCCACCTACCTGATTGCAATGTTTGTCTAATGCATATATTAGTCTCATTATCTTTGATTCAAGTGGACATTTGCTTTTTTGGTTACATAGCTGGGTAACCAGTTATGTTATCTGATTTGTAGATGCATTTAAACTCTTACTCCTCAGGGGATTGATTCATACATGTTGTTGTCATTATACTTTCTCTTAATAGTTTATCTCTCCCAACAGTCTCATAAAGTAAGTTGGTATAACATTACCCCCTTTTATAAGAACCCAGAGACATTACCACTATATTTCTGGGTGTATTTGTACCAGCCACTCAGAACTGTTGGCTTAGCCCATCTACTTCTACTCTATTGCATACTCTGGACCTACCACACCTCCCAGGAGAGCCACAATTTCGGGGACTGTTATGACAAAGAGTTAAGAAGGTAACTACCACTATGAAAGTATTTATAAGTTACTAATAATTAGCAGTATTATGTAATTATGGTCATTGGTCTGACAAAATTCTATCATGCAATCTCCAGCATTTTTTCTGTCAGCAAGGCCATATTTTCCAACTACTGAGCCCTCTTGTTTCCAACTTTTGTATTCCAGTCAACAGTAATTATCAGTACATCCTGAATGCATGTTCAACCTATTTCAGATTGCAGCAGCTGGTAAAAATCTTCCCTATCTTCATTTGCAGCCTTAGTGGTGGGTGTGTAAATTTGAATAATAGTCATATTAACCAACCTTCCTTGTAGGCATATGGATATTATTCTATCACTGACAGCACTGTACTTCAGGATAGATCTTGACATGTCTTTTTTGATGATAAATGCAACCCCATTTCTCTCTAATTTGTCATTCTCAGCACAGCAGACCATATGATGATCTGATTCAAAATGGCCCATGCCAGTCCATTCAGTTCACTGATGCCTAGAATGTCAATGTTTATGAGCTCTATTTCCCTTTTAACAATTTCTAATTTTCCTTGATTCGTACTATGTACATTCCACATTCCAATTATTAATGGATTTTACAGTTGTTCCTCCTCATTTTGAGTCATGCCACATCAGCAAATATAGGTCCCTGGGGCTTTATTGCATTTCTGTCATTAAGGTAGACTTTTTGAGGAGGCAACTCTTCTCAATTGTCTTTTGAGTGCCTTCCAACCTGGGGGGCTCATTTTCCTGCACTACATATGACAGTACTTCTCTGCTATTCATAGGGTTCTCAATGGCTAATTATTTCATGAATGGGCTGCCAGCTCCTATTCCCTAGGCTATCTTATTCTTAAAGCTGAGCTGAAACCTGTCCATCATGAGTGACCCTGCTAGTATTTGTAATACTGGTAGCATAGCTCTCATCATCACAGTAACATGCAAGCCCCCATAGTACAACGAACAGAGAAGCATACACATGGAATTCACCAGATTAAACATACAGGAACAAAATTGACTAAATTTGTGGAAGAAGATGATGGAAAAGCTCAGTATCAAATGTCAGAACAAGACCAGGTGCTGATTGTGGATCACACCATCATTGGCTCATATGCAGGTTCAAACTGAAACTGAAGAAAATTAGAACAAGTGTATGACAGCCAAGGTAGGACCTTGAATATATCTCACCTGAGTTTAGAGATCACCTCAAGAATAGGTTTGATGCCTTAGACATGAATGATAGAAGACCAGATGAGTTGTGGCATGACATCAAAGACATCTTTCATGAGAAAAGCAAAAGATTATTTAAAATAAGGGAAAAAAAGACCAAATTACACACAAAAGCAACCCTGAATCTGGCCCTTGAATGACAAGTAGCTAAAGTAAAAGGAAAATATGATGAAGTTAAGGAACTAAACAGAAGATTTCAAAGGGCAGCATGAAAAGATAACATCAAATATTATAATGACATGTGCAAAGAGCTGGAGATAGAAAACAAAAAGGGAAGAACATGTTCTGTGTGTCTCAAGCTTAAGGAATTGAAGAAAAATCCAAGCCTTGGGTGGCAACAGTGTAGAATTTACAGGGAAAATATTAAATGACCCAGGAAACATCAAAAGAAGATGGAAGGAATACACAGAGTCATTATACCAAAAATAATTGGCAAATGACCAACCATTTCAAAAGGATGCATATGATCAGGAGACAATGGTATTGAAGGAAGAAGTGGAAGCTGCCTTGAAGGAATTGGCAAAATACAAGGCTCTAGGAATTGATGGGATACCAACAGAAATGTTTCAACAAACAGATGCAGCACTGGAGGTGCCAACATGTTTATTCCAACAGATTTGGAAAACAGCTACCTGGCAAACCGACTGGAAGAGATCCACATTTGTGCCTATTCCCAAGAAAGGGGACCCAAACAAATGCAGAAACTATTGAACAATATCATTAATATCACATGCAAGAAAAATTTTGCTAAAAATCATCCAAAAGCAACTGTAGTAGTATATAGACAAGGAACTGCTAGAAAATCAAGCCAGATTCAGAAGAGGGAGTGGAACCAAGGACATCATTGCTAATGTCAGATGGGTATTAGCCAAAAGAAGAGAATACCAGAAAGATGCCTATCTATGTTTTATCAACTATACAAAGGCATTTGACTGTGTGGATCGTGACAAATTATGGATAACACCGCAAGGAATAGTAATACCAGAGCACTTAATTGTATTCATGAGGAATTTGCACATGGACCTGGAGGCAATTGTTCCAACAAAACAAGAAAACATTACCTGGTTTAAAGTAAAGAAATGTGTGCGGCAGGGCTGTGTCCTTTTACTGTACTTCTTCAATCTCTATGGTAAGCAAATAATGCGAGAAGCTGGACTTTATGAAGAAGAATGTGGCATCATGATTGGAGGAAGATTCACTAACAACTTGTGTTATGCAGATGCCATAACTCTGCTTGCTAAAAGTGATGAGGATTTACTGATGAAGATCAAAGAACAGAGCCTTCAGTATGGATTGTGCCTTAACATCAACAAAACAAAAATCCTTAGAACTGGGTCAGTAAGCAACTTCAGGATAAATGGAGGCTGTCCAAGATTTTGCTTTATTTGGTTCTACAATCAATACCATGGAAGCAGCAGTTAAGAAATCAAAAGACACATCATACTGGGAAAACCTATTGCAAAAGACCTCTTTAAAGTGTCAAAAAGTAAAGATGTCACAGGAAGACGAAGGTGTTCCTGACTCATGCTATGATATTTTCAGTCACATCACATGGTTCTGAAAACTGGACAGTTAATAAGGGAAAGAGGAGAAGAATTGATGCTTTTGAATTATGGTGCTGGAGATGAATATTGAATATACCATGGGCTGCCAAAAGCACCAACAGTTCTGTCTTAGAAGTGCAACCAGAGTGCTCCTTGGAAGCAAGGATGGCTAGACTGTGTCTTATGTATTTTGGACATGTTGTTAGGAGGGACCAATCCCTAGAGAAGGACATCATGTCTGGGAGAGTGGCAGGTCATCAAAAAAAGGAAGATCCTCAACTAGACAGACTGACACAGTATCTGAAACAATGGATTTAAACATAAAAATGAGTTTGTGCCTGACACAGAATCAGGGAGTGTTTTGTTCTTTTGTACTGTGGGTTTCTATGAGTCAGACCCAAGCGGGAGGCAACTAATAACAACAAGAAGTAATTATAACACCATTGACCACATTGTTGTTGTTGTTAGGTGCCGTCAAGTCGGTATCCAACTCATAGCGACCCTCATAGGGTTTTCAATGGCTGACTGTTTCGGGATTGCCTTGGGAGTGGATTGCCAGGTCCTTCTCCCATTTTTGCGGCGCTGGGAATTGAACTCCGGACCTCAGAGACTGCAGCGCAGCGCTCTACCCACTGAGCTAAATCCCAGCCCATTGACCACATAGTACCTACTGTAAATGTATTTTTTTCTTTCCTAATTATCATGTGTGATCATGGAGGTGGAAGCTGAAAGAACACAGACTACTCAGTATACAGTTTGGGTTTTAAGGAGAGTTCTGTTTTGGTTTGCAATGGGTTTGAAGCTAGAAGCATAGCTAGAGATGTAGAATCTGCCTCTGTGTTTAAGGAAGAGAATCCTAAAGAGTGGATATTAAGCTATGTGATTTTAAGGATCAATCATTCTAAAATGACCCAAAGCTGAATGAAGAGCCAATCATTAGTGGGCTGTTTTCTCTACAGACTTTGGCTCTCACTTAATTGATTATTGTCTGAACAGGCTGATGATATTAATTTTATTTAATATATACTACTCCCAAGAGATAAGAAAACTTTCTAGTTGGGCACGGTGGCACACACCTGTAATCCCAGCGACTGGGGAAGCGGAGGCAGGAGTATCACAAGTTTGAGACCAGAGGCAGTCTACATAATTTAGTGAGACCCTGTCTCAAAAAAAAAAAATTGACAGAAAAAAACATTTTTTAAAACTACACATGTTGTAAAATCAACTTCAGTTTATGAAAATTTAAAAAGTCATCCAAGTCTATGCAAAATTATCTTAAATGATTTCAGCCCTAGTCAATTCTCTCTGTCCTATGAATTCTTCCTCCATTTGTTTTTTCCCAGAGTAAAACAAAACCTCTGGTGGTCTTTGTTGAGGACTATTCCATCATAAGTCACGTCCTGAATGTCCTGAAAGGACAGGGCAAAGGCCCAGAAACACCAGAGCTTGGTCTTCATGTCTCCCTGAAATAAGCATTTGAACCCAGCCCTCCAGGAGCCTAACTAAATCCTACACTGCCCCCGGGCAGAGACTTGGCTCCAAACTACCAGAGTAAAACACCTTTTCACAACATACCTCAAGATCTTTAATAACAGGCCCAAAGACATCTGGAATATAAAAGAAGACCCAGAAATACCTCAACATACCTATAGCCACCTGAATTTCGACAAAGGAGCAAATCAAGTAAACTGGAAAAAGGACAGCCTTTTCAATAAATGGTGCTGGGAAACATGGTCATCTGCACGCAGAAAAATGAATGCTGACCCGCATCTCTCAATATACACGAGAGTTAACTCAAAATGGATAAAAGACCTCAACATAAAACCAGAAACGTTAAAACTAATAGAAGATAGGATAGGTAATACACTCCAACATATAGGCATAGGAAAGTATTTCCTTAATAGGACTCCAGTTGCGCAAGAAATTGCAACAAGAATAGATAAATGGGATCACATGAAATTAAAAAGCTTCTGCACAGCAAAAGAAACAATTAACAGAGTCAAGGAAACCCCCATGGAATGGGAAAAAATCTTCGCATTTTATACATCAAACAAATTACTAGAATTTATAAAGAACTCAAGAAAAAAAATCCCAAAAAAACAAATAACCCAATACACAAATGGGCAAAGGAACTGAGTAGACAGTTCTCAAATGAAGAGGTCCATAAATCCATGAAACACATGAAAAAAATGCTCAGTACCCCTAGCCATTAGGGAAATGCAAATTAAAACAACTCTGAGATTTCACCTTACACCAGTAAGAATGGCCAAGATCAATAAAACAAATAACAACAAATGCTGGCAAGGTGTGGCGAAAAAGGAACACTATGACATTGTTGGTGGAGCTGCAAATTGGTCCAGCCACTGTGGAAATCAATATGGAGATATCTTAAAAAACTGAAAATAGATCTACCTTATGACCCAGCTATAACACTATTGGGAATTTACCCAAAGGAAGATGGATCATCATACCACCAAGACACCTGCATCTCCATGTTCAATGCAGCACTTTTCACAATAGCAAGGATATGGAATCAACCAAAGTGCCCGTCAACAGAAGAATGGATAAAAAATACTATGGTACATATACACAACGGAATACTATTCAGCAATCAAGGAAAATGAAATAAGGTCATTTGCAGCAAAATGGATGGAATTGGAGAAAATTATTTTAAATGAACGAACACAAGCTTAGAAAGAGAAGCACCACATGTTCTCACTCATATGTGGGAGCTGAATCAAAATTATAAGAAGGAAAAATCCTATTCAAAGGTCAGATCAAAATAAAAGGAAAAAAAAAGCTAAGGATGGTGTTATTATAAATGGTCTAGAAAATGCATGCAATAGTTCTGACAAGATAAAAACAAAGTTCACTGCAGGAAAAGTTTCTATCTTAAACAGAACTGGAACCCAAGGACATATAGAAAAATATTACCAAGTAAATGATAGAGAAGTCTTTGATGGGGAGGGTGGGGTGAGGAGGAAGCGTACAAGAGGGTAAGGGGCAACCTATATGAATAATATACATCAAAATTCATATATGGAAATGCCACAATGAAAAGCATGTCAGAATGAATCCCATTAAGTTGTACATTAAAAATTTCCAATTAAAAAAAAGACAATTTGCTGAGCCTCACCCCTAGCTTCTAATTTGGAAAGTTAAAAAAAAAAAAAAAAAAAAGATCTTTAATATCCATCCACCACATAGTTACAACGAAGGCTAAAGTTTAAGTTCTAGTCTAGGACATTTCTAGGCAAAACAAGTTTGTACAACTAAAGTTTAATTCAGAAAAGTTTCAGTTAGTCAGACATCAATCAACCATTTCTGGACAACTAGGCCAAAATAAATCTATGAAACTTAAGTTTATTTATATATAAACACACCTATAAAATGTATGAGGAAAAGTAAGTAGAGGTATATAATTTACTTGCCTGCTTGAAGATCAAGAAATTTGACTCAACAACAGAGATGGAAAGGCAAAGAGAATAGAAAGATTTTATGGAAGAAAATTCTCTGGCCCTAGGGAAGAGATATTTTTGTTTCTGGGTTTTTGTTTTTGTTTTAATTGAAATATACTACCCTCTGAAAAGAGCATCTAGGATACAGTATGATGAAGTTTCACAAGTGGGAAACGCTGTTTAACTAGCTGATAGACCACAAAAGAGAAAATGTCCGCTCTCCCAGAGACCCCCTGCAATGCACTTGCCTCTGCAGTTGGGTATCTCCCTCCCTCAGTTCTGCTTTCTGGGGCCCTACTGTCTCACCCTCCAAATCTGCCAATTCCCAGCAGACACACCTCCAGAGGCAAGGCTTGAGAGGAGCAGGGAAAAAAATGCTGAAGTGATTGAGTTTGAACTTCCAATGACTTTGTTAGCTGCATGGGGACAAGTGAGCAGTTTAAGGATATTTCAAAGGAGCAAGAATTGTCCAGTGTTAGGGATGGATGGTTTTCTGTGCCCCTCTCCACTTCCTGAAACAAGTAGGGGTTAATGGATGCTTTTTGGCAGGGAAACTGTCATCATGGTCCTTATGGGGGGTGCCATGGCAGATAGTTTCTCCACTGAACTAACAATAGTTAGTCTCCCCAAATTGAACTAACAATAATACATCTTCATGTTTGCATATGAGCGATACCTATGAACATTACAAAAAATTGATCACAATGAATATAAGTACTATTCAACAATTAATAAACATTTATGGATGATGCACCATTGATCAATTACTCACTTATCATCTATTCTTAGGACTTAACTTCACCTTTCCCAAGATGCTATTTAGCAGTGGTTCTTATGAGAGAGGTCAACCTCAAAGTAAACAGCCCAACTTTAATAGTTCGAGAAATAATACCAATAATACCATACCAAAGGATGGCAATAATGCAAATGGACTAGATTACTCATGTAATACTGCTAAGAATGTAAAAAGATAGATCACTATAGAAAACAGTTTGGGCTTAAATCAAAATCGGGATGTGCATATATAGATAAATATTCCCACAAAAAGACATACAAGTAGAAAGGAGGCCATTGGTGTGGGGGGGAATCGGGGAGGAGGGGCACAAGAGGGTAAGGGGGAAGTTATGTGAGCAATCTACAATGAAATGCATATATGGAAATGTCACAATGAAATATATGTCAGAATGAAAGCCATTAAGTTGTACATTTAAAATTTCCCATAAAAAATGTGGCTCTTATTATACTCTCTCACACACAGTGTCTTGTGAGATTACAAAGATTAGAAACTGTGGTATTCAAACTTTTTGAACATGTGCCCCTATTAGTAATAAAACTTGTATTACATTCAATAAGCAATTTTCAGTCTTTATCTTGCTGGAACACCCATCATTCAAAGATCCAGGTAGTTACATTCACCTTCAAACTCTTTCCCCAACCTCCAGTGCACACACTCCTTTCTTGGCTTCCCTACCAACCTTCTGTAACCCCTGCTTCCTAATCATCTGTGAAGGCTGCCTTCCTCTACCTTGTCTTCCTCAGAGTTTGGTCCTGAGCTCCCTGCTCTTCTAGCTCTACAAATTCTTGCAAAGTGATTTCAACCACTTCTGTAATTTAATTGACAATCCACACACTCTTATTTTCCAAGTCAGTATCTCCAACCCAAAGTTCTCTCCCAAGTTGCAGACATTTTTATCCAATTGCTTCCTGGATAATTTCATGTGAACCACTCACACTACCTCAAGTTTAGTGTCTGTGGTCTGTATCTGAACTCATCAACCCACCACTGCTCAATAAAGTAGCAGTCCATTTTGGCACCATAGACCAGTTTTGTGAAAGAAAATTTTTCCACAGACAGGAGGTAGGGGGAATGGGGATGGTTTTGAGTGATTCAAGTGCATTACATTTACTGTGTAAATACAGATGAAATTTCTCTCACTCTCACCAATTAGGGTCATGGCTCAGGGGTTAGGGACCCCTATAGAAAAGGACACTCCAACTATCTGGTTATTCAAGCTGAAGATCTTAGTCATCCTTCATTTCTCCCTCTTTATTACCCACACAACCAATGAAGCATTGTTGTTGTTGTTGTTGTGTTGTTGTTGTTGTTGTTGTTGTTGTTGTTGTTGTTAGGTGCAGTCAAGTAGGGTCCAACTCATAGTGACCCTATGGACAACAGAACGAAACACCCCACAACACTGTGCCATGCTGGGCACTATATCAGTGCTTCTTTGCTACTCATAGCATTTTTGATGGCTGACTGTTTCGGAATTGTTTCAGGAGTGGGCTGACAGGTCCTTCTCCCATTTTTGTGGTGGTGGTAATCGAACCCAGGACCTCAGAGAGTGCAAAGTAGTACCCTACTCACTGAGCTAAATTTTACCTACTTGATATCTGTCAAATTTATTCACTCTTTCCATCTCCCCTGTTCAGGCAACACTCAACACTCCAACCTTTCTTACAATGTGCTGCTATTTTCTCCACTGCAGATATAGGGATCTTCAAAAGCACCAAGACAATGATTTTTACTCCACTGCCACAATTGTTTTAATCAGTTCCTGTTTCCCTGAGGATAAAATACTACACACTTTTCCTTGGTTCCAAAATCCTTCACAAACCAGCTCCTGTGTACTTCTCTGACCTTTGACTTTGTCTCGTGCTCATACAACAACAAAAATTTCCTCATGTTTTCCCTTAGCTCATCTCTCCACAGAGCTCACAGCAGATGGAGAAACTGATGCCACAGTGCCTTCAATTCCACCCTTTATTCCTGTCCTTAGCACACTCGCACAAGTCTACTTCATGAAGATTCCTGGCCTTCAATGCAAAAACTCAAAAATACTTGTCTCCAGGCTTCTACCAGTAAATTCACTAGCCCCATATGAATTCTGAATTGCAATCTCAGCTCAACTGAGAATTCCACTACAATAAAATGGGATTCTCCTCTGACTGGAGAGGCAAGCTAACAAAAGAAATGCATTAGCACATCTGGTTTCCAAATTCAGTCTCTGCATATCCTACTTGTGTAACTTTAGGCAAGTTATTTAACTTCTTCATTACTTACCTGTAAAATGGATCAAAACATTCATTTTACTTGACTGAGGGATATGGGATAATTAGCTCTGTGCTTGAACACTGTTAAGTGTTTGACAAGATTTTGATCATTTTTTCCTCTGCCATTCTCCAAGAATCATGTTGCTCCATGGAATTTAGCATCATTCTGTGCATCTGAACTACAATCAGATGGATATCATAGAAATGAATGCATTCCTCTATCATGGTTTGTTTGCTTTCAAATTTGCTCAAGTCAAGAATAGAAGTTTTTATAAAAATGTTAGGCTATCTTTTCATAAAAACATTGTCTTTAGATACCACATCCTTTATAACTCCAAACAAAACATGCTCTTTCTGTTTAATATGAAATTAATTTTAGTTAAGTGTTATGGATGTTATCACTCTTGATATGGTTATAAAGTCTGAATTTCCTTGATGAAATTCTAATAAAGTCTGTTTTGTTGGGATCTTTTTAGTTTGTCCTTTTCAGTATTGCCCATCAATATTACA
>VMDO01008536.1:28699-83581 GCA_007922755.1 Pedetes capensis
ACCTGGATGGGAGACCGCCTGGGAACACCAGAAGCTGTAGGTTTGGGAGAAGGACCTGGCAACCCCCTCCCAAAAATCAATCTGCCATTGAAAACCCTATGAACAGCAGAGAAGCACTGACAATAGTGTTTCCCCTGTTGTACAGAGGGTCGCTATGAGTCGGATACCGACTCGACGGCACCTAACAACAACAACAACATCAATATTAATACAATAGCAATTTCATTCTTTCTAGAAAATCAGAGTGAATACCCAGGTACACAAAACCACACACTAGAAGGCTTTTAAGTTGGATTTATCACTATCATCCTAGAAGTTCAGAACCAAATCCAAGAACCCAATTTGTTCTTGTTTTTGCCTGTTGTCCTAAATAAACTAACAATACCTACTTCTTGTATATGTTGTTTTGTTTTGTTTTGTTTTGTTTTTGCAGTATTTAGGGGTTGAACCCAGGACCTTGCATATACTTTGCAAGTGTTCCACCACTGGGCTGCACCTTCAGCCTATTTTTATTTTTTTTATTTTGGGACAGGGTCGCACTAAGTTATATAGGCTGCCTCTGGCCTCAAGCCTGTCATCTTCCTGTCTCCCAACTTGCTGGGATTATAGCATACGCCCAATATCATGCCTACTTGCACTCTTAGAAGTGATCTAGCTGTAGAGACAAATTACATGGTCTTGGATAGATCATATAGTTAAATTGTTCAGAAACCTAGTTCATTATCAAAATAGACTGAGAGACTTTCTAAAGATCCATACTCTTTAGTCCTATCATGTATATTGGAATCAATTTGGGATTCAGAAATCTAGATCTTGTGGTGGTGTTAGGTGCCGTGATTTGGGTCTGACTCATAGCAACCCTATGTACAAGAGAACAAAACACTCCCTAACACTGTGCCATGCCTGGAACTATGTCAGTGTTTCCCTAATACTCATAGGGTTTTCAATGACTGATTGTTTCAGAGATGAGCTGCCAAGTCCTTCTCCCTTAGATCTTATAAAGCTTCTCAACTAGTGCAGGTAATCTGCCAGATTAAGAATGCCTTCTTAAGAATTCTACCTCAACATATAGAAAAATACTACATAGTAAAAGATAGAGAAGACTTGGATGGGGAACTTAGATGGGAAGGGGGAGGGGGGAAAACATAAGGGAGAGTAAGGGGTAACCTATATGAATAATGTTTATCAAATTACATATATGAAAATTGTCACAATGAAAAGCATGTCAAAATGAATCACATTATGATGTACATTAAAAATTTCTAATTACAAAAAAAAGAATTCTACCTCAATCCCCCTCTTCCACGCCTCTCTAACAGGGAGGAACTTCCCTCAGAGGAGGCTAACATAGACTAGAGTCTGTCAATATAATCTTCCCAATTAAAGAATTTTTAGAAAAAAAAATTGATACTATTTCCTAAGAATGCAAGATGAAATGCCTAGCCAGCTCCTTCAGGTAGATTTCTCAGGATGATTTCAGCATTCTCATGATTTAAAAAAGCTAATATTCACATATAATTTACTGTATGTCAGGCACTATACTGAGTATTGATTTGAATTGGTTTATAAACTTAACATTTGATTTAATGTACTTCACAGTTCCTTAAAGAAAGTCTCACTAAAGAAGATATAAGTGTATGAAAAGCACTCACCATCATTTGTTGTTGTTGTTGTTAGGTGCCATCGAGTTGGTGTCCAACTCATAGTGACCCTACATACAACAAGCAAAACACTATTGTTAGTGCCTCTCTGTTATCCATAGGGTTGTCAATGGCTAACTGCTTTTGGGGAGTGAGTTACTGGGACCTTCTCCCATGCTTAGAGCACCTGGTGTTCTCAGGTAGTCTCCCACCTAAGTACTAACCACGCCTGACCCTGCATAGCTTCTGAGATCTGAGGAGATCAGATGGCGCAGTGGTATGGCTGCAGGCCCCATGTCTCTTAGAAGGCCAAAATTCAAAGCACCAATACCACCAAATACTAGTCAGGATATAGAGGGACAGGAACTCTCACTCACTGCTGGTGAGAACGCAAAATGGTACAGCCATAGTGGAAAACAGTTCAGTAGTTTCTGCTACAACTAAACATACTCATGCCATAGATCCAGCAATTATATGCCAGGGTATTTACTCAAATGAAGAGAAAACTATATCCACAACAAAATCTGCAGTTTTCTTCTTAATCACCAAAACTTATAATCAACCAAGATGATCTACAGCAGACATATGGACAAATAAACCATGGTAGATCCAGGAAATGAAAAATAATTCAGCAATAAAAAATAAAAGATGTATTAAGCTATGAAAAGACATAGATGAACTTTAAAAGAAACCAATCTGAAAACACTACATACTATGAGTCCAACTCTATGACATTCTGGAAAAAGCAAAACTATATTGTTAAAAAAGTGAGTGGTCACTGGAGTTTGGGGGACATGAAGGAGCAATGATTACAGGAAATACATGGGATTTTTAGGACAGCGAAACTATTCTGTATGATATTGCAATGGAGGATACATGTTGTTATGTTGTTATTATTGTTAGGTGCCATGGAGTTGGTATCTGACTCATAGCAACCATATATACAACAGGCAAAACGCTATTGGTAGTGCTTCTCTGCTGTTCATAGGGTTTTCAATGGTGGACTGATTTTGGGGAGTGGGTTGTTGGGTCCTTCTCCCAAGCCTACAGTATCTGGTGTTCCCAGGCAGTCTCCCATCCAAGTACTAACCAGGCCCAACCCTGCTTAGCTTCCAAGATCTGCCGGGATTGGATGTCACAGGGCTACGGCTACAGGCACATGTTATTATATGGTTGTCAAAACCTATAGAACATACAACACAATGAGTTAATCTTAATATAAACTAGGGACTAAAGTTAATAAAACTGTATCAATATTGACTCACTAATTATAACAAATATACCACCCTAATGCAAGATGTTAATACTGAGGCAGGGAGAGGAAGACATATTTTCTGCTCAATTTTTCTATAAACCTAAAATTCATTTTAAAAATAATCTCTTAATTTTTTAAAATCTTATCAGATAGATACTAGATAGACCATCCCAATTTTATAGATAAGGAAGCTGAGATACAGAGAAAATGTTACCATACAAGATCAAATTATCAGTAAATTGAAGTTAAACAGAAGAACCCATGATTTTTACCTCTACCTCACAATTTTCTAATTTGTATGTCCATTGAAAGCTGATTGAAAATCTCAATTAAAAAACAAAAAACTACCACAGAAATACCTATCAAAATGAAGCCATTTCTCCCAGTGCCCAATTTTTTGTCTCCATTAATAGTTAGTGCCCTCAGGATCACCAAGAAAATAACCAAATATTACCTCTTTCAACACTCTGGGGCACCATCATGTCATGCAATAGTAATTCATCCCGTGAATCTAGCAATACCATTAACAGTATTAGTCATTTTAATAAAGAATTGTTTCTCTAGTGGTAATGTCACCACAACACAAAAAAGTCACACACACACACACACACACACACACACACACACACAGAGAGAGAGAGAGAGAGGAATTCACCTCTTATAGAGAGTTGGTAACTGGAACTTGAGAAACTCAGTACATTTGCTTGCTTCTTTTTAAACCACTAGAAAGTCAACGAGACATGGGGAGAAATTAGACCCATTAACAATTACTGCATCTTCCAATTATTGCTGCCTTAGGGTAGGAATCAAATGAACAGAAGGGACACTGCAGGTTTTAGACTCTTTGTCATCCAGTCACAGCAGCCAGTACCTAGTAACACTTGTAGTATTAATACACCAGCTTTACAGAGGGATTACTTGCTAGGGGAGAAAAGGAGTTCATAAAGTGCTTTGATCAACGGCCACCACAATGAACTTCCTGGGGTGAGGAATCAGAAGGTCAAAGGCTTTGGGATGTCCTAATGTGATTGCTTAAAAAGTCAGTCTCAGTATTTCAGAGATACATCTTGCAATACTGACAGTCCATATAAATGGAAATATAAATGAAAAAATCATAGATCTCAACAAAGATTAGTATCAAAAGACCGAGTAGCTGAGTATAGCCACACACACCTCTAATACCAGCACTCAGGAGGCTACAGAAGGAGGATCTTGAGTTTGAGACCAACTTGGATTACATAGTGAGACCTTATTTCAAAAATTTTTTTTCTACCAAAATTCTATATCTTGAGCTTGAGGTGTAGCTCAGTGGTAAAGCATTTGCCTAGCATGCGAAAGGCCCTGGGTTCAATCTCCAGCCCGATCAAAAAAAAAAAAAAAAAAAAAGTCTTTAGGGAGAAAGAGAATAATAAGAATGTGAATAATCTTCATCAAGATCCGCAAGGCCAGAAACTTGAGGCTAGAAAACCGGTAGTGATCAACTTGGCTCACTGGTGTGAACTGTATATCTTAGAAGGTTCACATTCATTCGTGAAATGAGAACTATTTTCACTTGCTAATGACCACATGGTTATATACTAACAGATATATTAAAGACAAGACTCTCTCAATCAAATAAATCATTAGCCGAGGGTTCAAAACATAAATACAAACAAAAGTAAGAAATGTATTGACTTTTTTCTTACTAAAAATATTATTTTAGCCGGGCTTGGTGGCTCACCCCTGCAATCCCAGATACTGAGGAGGCGGGAGACAGGAGGATCACAAATTTGAGGCCATGGGCAGCCTGTATAACTCAGCAAAATCCTGGCTCAAGATAAAAAATATACGAAAGGGGCTGAGGGTACAGCTCAGTGGTAGAGTGCTTTCAAAGTATCCACAAGGCCCTGGGTCCAGCCCCCACAGTACCACAAAAAATAAAATTAAAATATCATTTTACATTATTGCTCCTAGATAGGTATTTTCAAAAGAAATCAGATATAAATAGATTGATTTGGGGGGCACTTTTTTCTGCCTTAATCACCGCACTTAACATTTTACTTTCATGTTATTGGAAATGCTAAAATAAAATGTCAACTATACTTTGGAAATTAGAATGTAAACTAGGGAGCAGGTGACATTAGTCTTAATGTGGCGGAAGAGGCTTTTCTTTTCCTTACATTCTCTTCTTGCTTTGTCTTCTATCTTTCCTGAGAGAGATTGGAGGTTATTTAGGTGAACAGTAAATTAGATGGAAACATCTTTAGCATGAGTATATCACTCAGGATAACAAAATTATGCTATGGGAATAAAGGCCTCCAAGAGCTGAGTGGCTCAGTGCTATTAAGGTTTGTTCTCTGCTTATGCTACACATCCATGGTCACTGAGAAAAGGCTCCCCTCTATGTCTTCTTCTATCCAGTACTAAGCTAAAGGAGTAGCCACTCTCTGGGAAGATGTCTTGTAGCACAGAAAAGAAGAAAATGACTAACAAAGTACATTATGTGCATTATGAAAATAACATAATGCAACTAATTGTTTTGTACAATTGTTCCTGTTATTGGTAGGTGCCATACAGTCAGGTCCAACTCACAGCAAACCTACCCACAACAGAACGAAACATTCCCTGGTGCTGCACCATGCCCAGCACTATGTGCTTCTCTGCTACTCATAGGATTTTCAATGACTGATTGTTTTTGGAATAGGCTGCCAGGTTCTTCTCCTGTCTCTGTGGTGGTAGGGATTGAACCCAGAGCCTCAGAGCATGCAGAGCAGCACTCTACCAACTGAGCTAAACTCAAGCCCTTTTACAATCAGTATTATGGCATTCAATCCCATCAGATCTCAGAAGCTAAGCAGGATCAGGCCTGGTTAGTCCTTGGATGGGAGATCACTTGGTAATAACAGGTGCTGTAGGCTTAGGAGAAGGACTTGGCAGCCCCCTCATGAAACAACCTGCTATTGAAAACCCTATGACTAGCAGAGAAGCACTGACAATAGTGCCAGGAGTGGCACAGTGTCAGGGAGTGTTTCATCTGTTGTACATAGGGTCCCTATAAGTCAAACACTGACTCAACAACACCTAAAAACAACAACAATAAAAAAAAATATGGCAAAAAGTAAGCAGGGCACGGTGGCTCGCATCTGTGATCCCAGCCACTCAGGAGGCAGAGACAGAAGGATCACAGGTTCAAGGCATGGGAAACCTGTGCAACTTAGTGAGGTCCTGTCTCAAGATTAAAAAAACATTATAATAATAATTTAGAAAGGGGCTGGGGTGCAACTCAGTGGCAGAGAACTTGCAAAATTTGCACAAGGCCCTGGGTTTAGTCCCCCGGTACCACAGAAAAAATAAATAATATATATATACAATATAATATACAGATAGATAGATAGATAGATAGATAGATAGATAGATAGATAGATAGATAATGTCGCTGCTGTTGCTTGGTGCTGTCAAGTTGGGTCCAACTCATAGCCACTCTATGTACAACAGATCGAAACACTCCCCAACACTTAGCAATGGCAAAAACTAGAAAGTGATTGAAGCACAAATTGTGATACATTTTAGTAATTAATTTCACATTTTATTGGATAAACCAAATGACTGGGACAATCAATGGTGTGGAGGAGTTTAGTTCCTCCCTAAAAGAGAAGCATAAATTAGCCTGAAAAAAAAAAAAAAAGAAATACAATCCACAGAATTAATGCATCAAAATTTTCCTTAAAGTGCAACTTACTTTACCAAAATGAAGATTTGGTTCTTTTTAGAAGCTTCACTCTGATGAACCTAAATGATCCAGGGCAATGAACACAAAGAGAAGGATTTGGAAATCTACTATATAGAGATGTATTCCTGAGGAGACAAGGCCACAAAAAGTGTCAAAAGACACTGGGGAGGGAAAAAAGATAGATATTTGAGAATGAAAGCATTTTAAGATGTCCAAGTCTTTTGAAAACTAGAAATTTTGTTTCTAATAGGCATGCTTCCTTTGTCTATTATCTTTGAACTTTTAGCAGAGCTTGTGATCCTTTATAATAAAAATAATTCCTGACCTCCCTAGAGCTAGTATGGCCATGAGACTTAACTTCTGATCAAGGAGATGTAAATAGAGGTGAAATATGATAGCTTCCAGAATAGTCCTTTAAGAGAAAGCAGACTGGGATCTTTTGCTCCTTTTTATATCCTATCCTTTATCTTGCTACCTTTCAGTGACATTTTCACATTGGATTTGGAGTATGAGTTCTACAGCCTGGAGTGAGGTAGCTGGTGGTTGGAAGAGGAGCTGGCAGGGAGAAGATCCTTGCTGTATTTACAAGCACTGTACACTATTTGTTACTGAATATGTATATGTTCCTAAAATATTTAAATTTAAGATTTTGAAAAAAAAAATTCATCAAGAAATGTCCTTAAAGTAGGTTCACTACATCTTAAAGAATCTATATAATTGGTGGGCACGGCGGCACATGCCTATAATCCCAGCAGCTAGGGAGGCAGAGGCAGGAGGATCGCAAATTCGAGACCAGAGGCACTCTGCATCACTTAGCAAGACCCTGTCTCAAAAAGTAAAAAACATGGGCTGAGGGTGCAGCTCAGTGGTCCAGCACTTGCAGAGCATGCAAGCCGGAGGCCCTGGGTTCAACCCCCAGTACCACAAAAAAAAAAAAAAAAGATTCTGTATAATTTAGATAAGCAGAATTAAAGAGCAGCAAGGGAAACAGAGGTAAACTGACATTTAGAAGTAATCCTTAATAATAACTTGCAATTTCTGAGCATTTTCTCTATACCATGTACTTATGCCAAGCACATTATTTTATTCAATTCTACACCAAAGCAGAAATGCCAGGACTGTTATTGCCATTTTTAGATGAAAAAAAAAAAACTGTGATTTTTTTAAGTGTTTTAAAACTCGCTTATAGTTACACAGCTAATAAATAACTTAATAATCACTATAGCACCAATTTAAAACCCAAATGACTTCTATAGAAGCTCTTCTCCTTACAAAAGGCAAATAAACAAAGACACCCAGGAAGAAAAGTGCCTGCTGTTTTTTGGTAAGGCAACCTACTTAAACCAAATTCACTTAGAGAAACATTAAGCCTCCTATGGATTGGTGAGGGCTGGGATTTAGCTTAGTTGGTAGAGTATTGCTCTGTGCAATCTGAGGTCCTGAGTTCAATCACCAGCCCCACAAGAGGTGGGAAAAGGATGTGGCAGCCCACTCTGAAAGCAACCCCAAAACAATCAGCCATCAAAAACCATATGTGGAGCAGAGAAGTACTGACATAGTGCCAGGCATGGCAAAGTGTCAGGGAGTGTTTCATTCTGTTGTACATAGCATCGCTATGAGTCAGATCCGTCTCAATAGCACCTAACAACAACAACAACATGGACTGGTAAATACTCTCTGAATTAAAATTAAATTTAATATTGACTTTAAAAGAACACTGTTACAAGGATATATTAGCAACCAAAATAACAAAGTAAACAATACTTTCCAAAGTCAAGTAAAAGTATTTTAGGCTGTGCATTTTAAAAACATTCATGGTACTATTTTCCCTAATCTATGTAGAAAATTAACTTCTCTGTCTTCTAAATGAAGCTTGCCTTTAGATTTAGGAGGATTATACAAGGCTTGGACTGGGATTTAGCTCAGTTGGTACAGCACTACGCTGCAGTCTCTGAGGCCCCGAGTTCAATTCCCAGCACCACAAAAATGGGAGACGGGCCTGGCAACCCACTTCCCAGGCAATCCCGAAACAGTGAGCCATTGAAAACCCTATGAGGGTTGCTATGAGTCGGATGCCGACTCGACGGCACCTAACAACAACAATACAAGGCTCACATTTCAAATACATATTTAATGCTATACTTATTTAACCATATCAATTATCTTATTTAACATTTGAACAGCACATGTATTTGCAATATACTTCACAAACAACCCATTACTAGAGTGTATGCCAATTAGTAACACAACATAAATATTTAAACATTTGGGGAAATAATCTAGTTGTGTCTAATGCAATGCTTTACTGTGGTTAATAACTTGTGTTTTTGATATTCCCATCAGTGGTAAAAATGACTGTTGAATTTTAGTGTTCAGACTCCCATTTGAGTAAGCAAGTATAATCTTGTGCAATATCCCAAATACAACATACATTATCTGGTTCTGTAGAGAACTATAATTACAGAATCTCTGCCTGTAGTAAGTAAGCCTGTAATTGTCTAGCACTGAAGTGTTTCAGTGAATAAAACAGCTGATTGAAATTAGAAAATGTCTACATTTTCATACTCTAAAGCCATACATTTCCCATAAGAATATCCCTTCTCCAAATACATCAAGCTCTAAAAAT
Source organism: Pedetes capensis (assembly GCA_007922755.1). NCBI lineage: Eukaryota > Metazoa > Chordata > Mammalia > Rodentia > Pedetidae > Pedetes > Pedetes capensis. Next base: position 37,930 of record VMDO01008536.1, read on the forward strand.
CGTCTGTGTTTAATCTGGATCTAAATTCAGTACCTATAACAATCTTTAAAACTAGAAGATATCATTGAAAATGATCAATCATTGACAAAGGTTATAACACAAAACTATCTGATGTCAAGTTCTAGGGCAGGAAAAAAAACAGTACAGATTGAAAATGCATTGATTTTCCATTAAATTTCATGCAGAGATCTTTATAGCCCTTTAATTTCTCTTCTTTGTCTAAACTGGTCCATTTTCATAAGTATGAATAGCTTTTCCATCTAGTTCCAACTGCATTAATATTTGGAGTTCATGTTTTTCTCTATAACAATTTTTGAAAGTAGAAATTTCTGTTCAAATTCATTTAAACCATCTTCAGTGGAAAATGTTATTAGGAGATATATAAGAAGGTCATGTGAACACTATAGAGCTTGATTTGAAATATGACTCAAAGCAATCGACTATCAAAACACCTCCTATCCATTCAATGCAATCCCTATCAAAATACAAATGACATTCTTTATATAATGATATTCTTTATATAATTCTTTTATTGGGGGGTGAGGGGTAGTCTGGAGGGTGTTAAATACAGGGTGTTACACATACTTTGCAAGTGCTCTACCACTGAGCTGCACTCCAGGCCCCTTTTTATTTTTTTTTTAATCTTGAGACAGTTTCTCACTAAATTATGCAGCCTGCCTCTGGCCTCAAACTTGTGATCCTCCTGTCACTGCACCCAACTATATAATTCTTTTAAATCCTAAAATTTGTATGCAACAACAAAAGATCCCAAACAGCTAAAGTAATTGTGAGCAAAAAGAACAAAGGTGGAGGCAATCATACTATCTGACTTGAAAATGTATTACAAAAACATAGCAATCAAATCAGATAGGTGGATCAACAGATCAACTGAACAGAAAACAGAGAGAGAGAGAATCCAGAAATAAATTCTCCTGATTACAGCCACCTGATCTTTGACAAAGGTACTAAGAACATTGTTGCTGTTGTCAGGTGCCGTCGAGTCAAGCCCGACTCAAGCCCGACTCAAGCCCGACTCATAGCGACCCTATGCACAGCAGAACAAAACACTCCCCCATTCTGTGCCAGGCACACAATCTTTTTTATGATTAAGCCCATTGTTGCAGACACGTATCAATCCATTTAGTTGAGGGTTTTCCTCTTTTTCCTTGACCTGCCACTCTCCCAAACATGATATCCTTCTTCAGGGAATGATCCCTCCTGACAACATGTCCAAAACACATAAGACACGGTCTAGCCATCCTTGCTTCTAAAGATCACTCCAGTTGCACTTTTTCTAAGACAGATCTGTTGGTTCTTTTTGCAGACCATAGTATATTCAATATATGTCTCCAGCACCATAATTCAAAAGCATCAACTCTTTTCCTGTCTCCCTTATTCAATGTCCAGCTTTCACAACCATATGATGCAACAAAATACGATGGCATGAGTCAAGCACACCATCGTTTTCTTTACTTTTCAATATTTTAAAGAGATCTTTTGCCACAGCTTTTCCAAAGCAATGCATCTTTTGATTTCTTGACTGCTGCTTCCATGGGTGTTGATTATAGAACGAAGTAAAGCAAAATCTGGACAATCTCAATCTTTTTTCCATTTATTATGAAGTTGCATACTGACCCAGTTGTAAAGATTTTTGTTTTGTTGATGTTGAGTCACAATCCATACTGAAGGCTATATTCTTTGATCTTTACCAGTAAATGTTTCAAATCTTTTTCACTTTCAGCAAGCAGAGTTGTGTTACCTGCAAAATGCAGGTTAATGAGTCTTCCTCCTATCTTGATGCCGCATTCTTCTTCATAAAGTGCAGCTTCTTGGATTATATGCTCAGCACAGAAATTGAAGAGATATGGTGAAAGGATATAGCCCTGATGTACACCTTTCTCTACTTTAAATCAAGGAGTGTTTCCTTGTTCTGTTCGAACAACTGGCTCCTGGTCCAGGTACAGATTCCCCATGAGTACAATTAGGTGCTCTGGTATTCCCATTCTTTGCAGTGTTATCCATAATTTTTTATGATCTACACAGTCAAATGCCTTTGCATAGTCAATAAAACATACATTGGATAAAACATACACTGAAGAAAAGACCAGTCTCTTTCACAAATGGTGATGAGGGAGTGAAAATAAACTCACAATGGATTAAAGGCTTAAAGGTAAGACCCAAAGCTACAAAATCACTAGAAGCAGCATGGAGGAATCCCTCAGGACATTAATCTGATTAAAAAATTTTTTCGGCCAGGCACAATGGCAAATGCTAATAATCCCAGAGACTCAGGAGGTAAAGACAGGAGGATCACAAGCTCAAGGAGAGATGTAGCCTGTGTAATTTAGTGAGACTCTTCTCAGGATAATAAAATAAATTTTAAAATGTGCTGGAGGTGCAGCTTATTAGTAGAGCACTTGCAAACTAAGTACGAAGCCCTGGGTTCAGCCAATCAATACCACAAAAAAAAAGCCAATAAATAAAAGTGGGCAAATAATCTAAATAGACATTTCTCAAAAAAATATACAAATGGCCAACCAAGTATATGAAAATGTTCAACATCACTTTCAGGGAAATGCAAAACCACAATAAGCTATCATCTCACCCTAGTTAAAAAGATAAAAAAATAACAAATGCTGATGAGGATGTAGTGAAAGGAGAACTTTCCTACTCTGTTTGTGGGCATGTGAATTAGTACAACCATCACTGAAAACGTTATGTAGTTTCCTCAAAAAAACTAGAAATAAAACTGCCAGTTATCCAGTAATTACTACTGGATATACATCCAAAGAAAAGGAAATCAGTATATCCAAGATATATCTGCAGTGTTCACAATAGCCAAGTTATGAAATCAACTTGAATATCCATTGAAGGATAAATGTATAAAGAAAATATACCCATATTTGCCATATATCCATAATGGAATATTATCCAGCTATAAAAAACAATTTTCTGTCATTTGAAGCAACATGGACAAGCTTGGAGGACATTATATTAAGTGAAATAAGGTACAGAAACACAAATACTACATGTTCTCACATATATGTTGTTGCTGTTGTCAGGCACTGTTGAGTCGTGTCCAACTCATAGCGAACCTCATAAGATTTTCAATGGCTGGCTGTTTCAGGATTGCCTCGGGAGTGGATTGCCACATCCTTCTCCCATTTTTGCGATTCTGGGAATCAAACTCGGGACCTCAGAGACTGCAGAGTGGCGCTCTGCCAACTGAGCTAAATCCCAGCCCCCATGTATATGTAGGAGATACAAAAAGTTGATCTCGTAGAAGTAGAGAATAGAATAGTAGAAATGAGAAGCCAAGGAGGATGAGGAATAGAAGGATAGAGAAGGGATAGTTAATAAGAGAAATTACTTCTAATGTTCTACATAGCACAGTATGGTGATAATAGTTGCAACAATTCATTGTCTATTTCAAAATAGCTAGTACAGGGGAGTTTGAATGTTCTTAGCACAAAGAAATCATAAATGTTTGAAGTGATGAATATGCCAATTACCCTGATCTTGTCATCACACATTGTATTCATGCATTGAAATATACATTGTACCCCATAAATATGTATAATTATGAGTCAATTAAAAGTTAAAAATTAAAAAACAGCAAAAATCCCCTTTTAGTATGTATATTGCAATGCCCAATTAGAATATATATTTCTCCTTCTTATCATTTGTCATGCCTGCCACCTACCACCCTGGCATCCAATCCCATCAGATTTTGAAAGCAGGGTCAGGCCTGGTTAGTACTTGGACGGGAGACCACCTGGGAACACCAGGTGCTGTAGGCCTGGGAAAAGGACCTGGCAACCCACTCCCAAAACAACAGTCAGCCATTGAAAACTCTATGAAATAGCAGAGAAGCACCGATATAGTGGTGGCTTTGGCACAGTGTCAGGGAGCATTTCATGCGTTGTACATACGGTCACTATGAGTCACACCCAACTCATTGGTACCTAATAACAATCATTTGTCATTTCCTAATCTCCCAAATTTTTCCCAAAGAATACCACTGAATAAGCTAAAACTTTTTTTAAATAAATCAAGATAAAATACTCTGCCTTTGCTTTAATGCAAACACATATACATTTCTTCTTTTATGCTTCTCAACACACTCCAGTGTATGACAGCACATAGTCAACACTTGTGAGAATTTAGGATTATGGGTACTTCCCAAATCCAATCTATTTTTTTTATTGGTACTGGGGATTGAACCCAGGGTCTCAAAGCGTGCATGACCACTGAGCTGCACACCAAGGCCATTACTTTACTTTTTTTAATTTGAAATTTTTAATGTACACCTTAATATGATTCATTCTGACATGCTTTTCATTGTGACATTTCCATATATGCATTTTGTTGTACATTATTCACATAGGTTCCCACTTACCCTCTTGTATACTTCCTCCCTACTTCCCACCCCCCCATCAAAGACTTCTCTTCCATTTACTTGTCTTTTTATGGTAATATTTTTCTATATATCCTTGGGTTCCAGTTCTGTTTAAGATAGAAACTTTTTCTATAGTGAACTTTCTTTTTACATTGTCAAAACTATTACATGCATTTTCTAGACCATCTATACTAATACCATTCTTAGCTTTTTATTATTATTATTGTGTTCCAACCTCTGTATAGGATTTTTTCCTTCTTACAATTTTGATTCAGCTCCCACATGAGTGAGAACATGTGGTATTTCTCTTTCTGAGCTTGTGTTCATTCACTTAAAATAATTTTCTCCAATTCCATCCATTTTGCTGTGAATGGCATTATTCCTTTTTTTTTTTTTTTTTTTTTTTTTTTTTTTTTTTGATTGCTGAGAAATATTCCATTGTGTATACGTACCATAGTTTTTTTATCCATTCTTCTGTTGATGGGCACTTTGGTTGATTCCATATCCTTGCTCTTATGAAAAGTGCTGCATTAAACATGGAAATGCAGGTGTCTCTGCAGTATGATGACCCATCTCCCTTTGGGTAAATTCCCAATAGTGTTATAGCTGGGTCATATGGTAGATCTATTTTTAGTTTTTCAAGATACCTCCATATTGATTTCCACAGTGGTTGGACTAATTTACAGTTCCACCAGCAGTGTAAGAGTGTTCCCTTTTCTCTGCAACTTTGCCAGGATTTGTTGTTATTTGTTTTATTGATTTTGTCCATTCTTACTGGTGTAAGGTGGAATCTCAGAGTTGTTTTAATTTGCACTTCCCTAATGGCTAGGGATATTGAGCATTTTTTCATGTGTTTCATGGCTTTATGGGCCTCTTCATTTGAGATCTGCCCGTTTGTGTATTGGGTTATTTGTTTTCTTGGGTATTTTTTTTTCTTTATAAATTCTGATAATTAGACCTTTGTCTAATGTATACAATGTGAAAATTTTTTCCCATTCAGTGGGGATTTCCTTGACTCTGTTAATTGTTTCTTTTGCTGTGCAGAAGCTTTTTAATTTCATGTAATCCCATTTATCTATTCTTGTTGCAATTTCTTGAGCAATTGGAGTCCTATTAAGGAAATACTTTCCTATGCCTATATGCTGGAGCATATTACCTATCCTACCTTCTGTTAGTTTTAAAGTTTCTGGTTTTATGTTGAGGTCTTTTATCCATTTTGTGTTAACTCTTGTGCACATTGAGAGATGCGGGTCAGTTTTCAGTTTTCTGCAAGTGGATGACCATGTTTCCCAGCACCATTTATTGAAAAGGCTATCCTTTTTCCAGTTTTTTTCAAGAGCTATCGATTTTTGTGTGTTGATTTTATATCCTGCCACTTTGCTGAAGGAGTTGATGAGTTATAGAAGTTTTCTGGTTGAGGTTTTGGGGTCTTTCAGGTATAGGATCATATCATCTAGAAATAAGGATAATTTGTCCTCTTCATTGCCAATCTGTATCCCTTTGATTTCTTTCTCTTGTCTGATTGCCCCAGCGAGCACTTCAATTACTATGTTAAATAGAATAGGAGAGAGGACATCCTTGCCTTGTTCCAGATCTAAGAGGAAATGGTTTCAGTTTTTCTCCATTCAATATAATGTTGGCTGTAGGTTTGTCATAAATGGCTTTTATGATATTGAGGTATTTGTTATACCTATCTTCTCCAGCATTTTTATCATGAAAAGGTGTTGCACTTTGTCGAAGGCTTTTCAGCACCCACTGAGATGATCATGTAGTTTTTGTTTGCCAGTTTCTTGACTTGTTGGATTACATTAATTGATTTCCACATGTTGAATCAGCCTTGCATCTGCGGTATAAATCCCACTTGGTCATGGTGACTAATCCTTTTCATGTGCTGCTGGATTCTTTTTGCTAGAATTTTATTAAATATTTTTGCATCTAGATTCATAATTGATATGGGCCTATAATTCTCTCTCTTAGAAGAATCTCTTCCTGGTTTAGGTATCAGGATGATGGTGGCTTCATAGAATGAATTTGGGAATGTTCCCTCCTTTTCTATTTTTTGGAATAATTTGAGGAAGACAGGTATTATATCTTCTTTAGAAGTTTGGTAAAATTCTGCTGTGAATCCATCAGGACCTGGGCTCTTCTTTGTTGGGAGGCTTTTAATTATCTTTTCTATTTCTGTATATGTAATGGGCTTGTTTAGGTTAATTATGTCTTCTGGGGTTAGCTTTGGTACGTCATACATGTTAATAAATTTGTCCATTTCTTCTGCATTTTCATATTTTGGGGAATACAATCTCTCATAGTATGATGATTTTCTGTATTTCATCATAGTCAGTGGTTATGGACCCATTTTCTCTCATTATCCATACTATATTAGTTTTTTCCTTTTTCTTTTTGATAAGATTGGCCAGAGGAGAGTCTATTTTATTAATCTTTTCAAAGAGCCAGCTCTTAGTCTTATTAATTTTTTGAATTATCTCTTTGGATTCTAATTGAGATATTTCTCCCTTTATTTTTGTAATTTCCTTTTGGGTGTTCCTTTTAGGCTTGATTTTTTTGTTCGTTTTCTAGTGTCTTAAGATGCATCATTAGGTTATTTATTTGGTTCTTCCTTATTTTATTGATGAAGGCACTTAATGCTATAAACTTCCCTCTTAAAACTGCCTTTGCTGTATCCCATATGTTTTGGTATGATGTGTTTTCATCATCATTTGATTGTAGGAATTTTTTAAATTCCAATTTGATTTCATCAACAATCCATTGGTCATTCAGTATTGTATTATTCAGTCTCCATGAGTTTGTAAAGTTTCTGGAATTATTCTTGCTCTTGAGCTCCAATTTTATGCCATTGTGATCTGATAAGGGACAGGGGATAATTTCTACTTGTTTGTATTTGTTGAGGGAGTTCTTATGGACTAGTATATGATCTATCATAGAAAATGTTCCATGTTGAGCTGAAAAGAATGTGTATTCCTCATCATGTGGATGAAATATTCTGTATATATCTGTGAGATCCAACTGGTTTAGGGTGGAGATTAGATTTGACATTTCTCTGTTGATTTTTCATTTTGATGACCTTTCTCTTGGTCAAAAGTGGGGTATTGAAGTCTCCCATAATTATTGATTCTGGTCCAATAAAGTTCTTTATATTCCATAAAGTTTGTCTTATAAAGCTAGGTGCCCCTATGTTTGGGGCATAAATATTAAGGAGGGTTATTGGTTCCTGATCGATTGTTCCTTTTATTAAAATGCAGTGTCCTTCTTTGTTTCTTCTAATTATTTTTGGATTGAAATTTAATCTATCTGATATTAGAATTGTAATGCCTGCTTTCTTTTTTCTTTCCCCCCTCCTTGGTATATTGTTTTCCAGCCCTTAATTCTCAGGCTATTGCAGTCTTTGTGAGTTAGGTGAGTTTCTCGAATACTACATATTGGAGGTTTGTTTTTTCATCCAATTAGCCAGTCTCTGTCTCTTAATTGGTGAGTTAGGACCATTTACATTAATAGTGATTATTGAGTAGTATTTATTGTTATGCATCCAATCACTACCTCTTACTGGTTTATGAATCATGTTTGTTTTGTTCCTTTCTTGGGTTGCACTCATCTCAGCTAACCAAGTCTTTAATTTCCTATATAGGGTTGTCTTATCTCTCCTGGATGTGGTAATTTATTTACAATCCTCTGCAGGGCTGGTTTGGTGGTTGCAAATCATTTGAATGTATTGATATCATGAAATATCTTATACTACTCTTCTGTTTTAAAGATAATTTTGCTAGATATATTAATCTTGGTTGGAGATTGTTGTTTTTTAGGATGTGAATCACCTGTGACCACTCCTTTCTAGCTTTCAATGTTGATATGGAGAAGTCTGTGGTAATTTTAATAGGTTTTGCTTTATAAGTAATAAGGGGTTTCTTCCTTGCTGCTTGCAGGATAGCTTCCCTGGTTTCTAATGACAGCATTCAAGCAATAATGTGTCTCGGGATGACCTATTTTGATCAGCTTTGAATGGTGTCCTAAATGTTTCAGTTGTGTATGTATCCATATCCTGTATTATCTCTGGGAAGTTTTCCTTGAGGATACCATATACTAGATTTTGAAGACCTCTGGTGGATCTTTCCTCTCCTTCAAGGACATCCTGAATTCTTAAGTTTCATTCTATCTGAGTTTTTTCATTCTATCTGAGTTCTCCTAATACCTTTATCATTGATTCCATTTCTGACTGTAAGTATTTAAGTTCATTTATGGCATCTTTGGAATCGGAAATCCTCAGTTCAGATTCATTCAGTCTCAATTAAAGGGATTCTTTTGCAGAATCCAATTCATTTATTTTAGTTTGCATTTCAATGATTGTTGCTTGATTTTTCCATATTATTTCTAGCTGGGAGGACAGAATGGACTCCAAGTGAGATACCTTCTTTTCAAGGATTTCAAGGGTGCTGGTGGTACTCATTTTGATTTCTCTTAGCATACTTATAACCATAACTCTGAATTCCAATTCAGAGATCTCTAAGAGTTGAGATTCATTGGAGGAATTTGTTGGGAAGCTTTGGTCTGTGGGGTCTTCAGATCCATCCTGCCCCTTTGTGTTTCTTGTTTTTTTGCCCATGATATGGCCCGGGAAATAGAATTTGTCTCTCCTTAGTGTGCAGAATTTCTCCCTCTGTTATTCCTTTGAGATTGTGTGGTGCTGAATCTCTGGTGCTTATTTGAGCTTGTACGCTGCGTAGTTCCTTGGTTGTTTAGTCTGTAGGGCTCTTACTCTAGTTCACCAGCCATACTCCAAAGGGGCTGGGGGCTAGGGAGGCAACAGATTCTGTTTCTCTTCTTGGGGGTGAGAAGGGGGAGGATCTGGTGACAGAAGAGGGGGAAAGAGGAGGTAGAGGACAGAGACTAATAGAAATTACAGTCAAAATTAAAATTAAGGCTAAAACTTAAGGATAAAATAATTAACTAAAACAAAAACACATATATAGCTTAAGACAAAGAGGAGGAGAATAGAAAAAGGGAAGAGAATAAAAGAAGAAAGAGAAAGAAAGAAGAAAAAAACACATGCATACATGCTCCCACACACACTTAAAAACACTTGTATGTTCTCACAAGTGGAATCTAAACTGTGGAGACAGTAAGGGTGAGGTGATCATTGCAGAACACAGGGTGGCAGTGTTTTCACACAATCCATGGAAGCAAGCTGTGTGAGGGGGTGGGGTTTCTGTTCAGGTTCCCTTTATTGGGTGGATATGGCAGGTAGCCCCACAATGCCCTGGGTTTAAATGGCACCCTGAGTGCCCAGAGAGTCTGTCCCGCAAAATATTCTGTGTATGTGGTATTGTTAAAGAGGCAGTGGAACCTATGGGTGCCTTCCTGGAGTTCTCCCTGTCCCACGTAGTTCGGGCACCAGTTCCCCAAATTGGAGATCTCTGCCCCAAAGCCTACAGCATGGAGAGAATATTGCTGCTATTGTGAATCTTTATTGCAGAGCTTTCTATCCACTTGGGAATCCACTTGGGAGATCCAGATCCCATTGTGGTCTCATCACTTCAACCCCTGCAGTGGGCAGGATGATATCCAACTGCCCACGGGGGGGGGGGGGGGATCTGCAGCAGGTCTGTCTGTTCGCATCGATCGCACTAGAAACTGCTCTGGGATTAATTGTGCTGCTGTGTGCTATATGTGGAACCCACCACACTCTGCCCACGTGGGACTCAGTCACCTCCACAGACCCCAGCCTACTCCATAGTGCAGTGGGATGACATAGAATAGCCTCTGGTGTGTGTGAGATCCAGGTGTATATGTGTCTGTATCTCTTTGGAAATTGTGTCTGCACAACTGTCCCACCACAACAGGAGGGAGGGAGCCACCCTGCGGCTCTGGTTGTGCAGCATCACTGGCTCCGGTTTCCCAGGCCCCTCCGTGATCACTCCCTGCACCCTCACGTATCAACTCTCATGGATCTGATCCCTATTTTCTTGCACGAGGGTCCTATACCAGCCCAGAGACTCTGGCTGCACAGCATGGACCACTAGTGATGACGATTCCGTGTGCCACTTCAAACTGACTCACCCGGAGCTTGTAGTCTGTGTCCCGTGGGCAGGGTGACAGTGTGATGCCAAGGTTTCACTCCTTGTTGGGTCCGGGCCCCCATGGATGTGTGTGCGAAGTCCCCTCTGAGTCTCCGGGATTCTATCCACCATCTGGGCTGAGTATTGCTCCCATCTATTTGAGGTGTATAATGCAACAAACTCCCACATGTCTGTCAGCTTGTCATGCTAAGGGGGCTTGTGTGTTGCTGTGATGCTGAAGGTTACACTGTTAAGTGTCTCAGATAGCAGGAGGGCCACCCATGTTGGACAGATTTCAGCTGAACTTCCAAAGTAAGACTTACTAGGGAGAAGGACCAGCAGCCTACTCCTGAAACAATCAATCACTGAAAACCCTGCAATGTGCTTCAGTGAATCTCAGGTCCCGTCCCCAGTGCCTGCTGCACAGTTTCACTCCTCTGTCCCTACTCTACCCTCTGCTTTGCTGGATTTGACCCTTTTTTTTTTTTTTTTTTTTTTAGACAGGGTCTCACTAAGTTACGCAGACTGCCTCTGGCCTCGAACTTGCGATCCTCCTGCCTCCGCCTCCTGAGCCACTGGGATTACAGGCATGAACCACGGCGCCCAGCTCAAATCCAATTTATTAATTAGGCATTATCAATAGTTTTGAAATATATTTAAAACCTTTTTCATCCTCTATAAATCAATGTCATCACTTCTCAGTCTTTTGGCTAAGATCAAGTGTATAAATCAATGACAAAAATCTGATCAAAGTTATTTTTACCATGATAAAAAATACTTTATAAATCTAATATTTATTTCCTCTTCATAAGCTCTGGGGCTGGGATTTAGCTCAGTTGGTAGAGCACCACTCTGCAGTCTCTGAGGTCCCGAGTTCAATTCCCAGCACCACAAAAATGGGAGAAGGAGGTGGCAACCCACTCCCAAGGCAATCCCAAAACAATCTGCCATTGAAAACCCTATGAGGGTCGCTATGGGTCGAACATGACTCCACAGCACCTAACAACAACAACAACTTCATAAGCTGTAGAGATGTAAACATTCAGATCATTGCCACTAACAATCTTTATTGAGCCAAATGTTTTCTACCAGCCTACAAAATGTCTTCACATCACATTTGAAAGCAGATGGAAGTTCTCTGCCCATAACATATGTTTGCAATAAACGTCAGCTTCATTGTGATTATCAAGCTTTGCATACTTCCCTAATCACAACCTGGATTGAGTTCTTCCATTGTTTCATTTTGTACTCTATTTGCTACTGACTCACTTTGTAACTTTTGAAATCAATAATTACCAGGAAGAATTGACAAAGGCAAACTATAAAAGCTACTATAATGACATGGAGGGTCTCTAGCAGAGTCAACAGACAGGTCTACTGTGGAGGAATAGGCTCAAGGTCACTAAAACGTAAAACAGATCATAATGGGAGAAAGTAAAATTCAAAGCAAGGTCTACAGATACACAGCCATTCTTCCATCTTTTCCTCTGAAGGCTTCTTGACCAATATCATGGGCAAGCAGAATACTATGTTAGTGTCAAACTTCCAATGACCAATCTCACATTGTTGATGTTAGTGTAAATCAGGACAACGTTTAAAATCAGGTCTTTTGAAAATTGACCATTATCAAGAACCTTGGAAATGTTCAAAAACTTTGATCTCCACTGGATCAATTCTAAGAGGCTTACCCAATTCTAAAAAATCTTTCTTAAAATGCTTACAGATAAGAGAAACGGCATCAGGCACAAAGATATTGTTTAGGAATTGTTTACAACAAACAAGTGGAAAGAATAACACAATGATGGCAGATTCATTAAATAAATTATGCTTTCCAAAGGAATATAGCCATTTAAAGTAAACCACTCTTGGCAAGGCACAGTTTATGTTGAGTGAAAATGCAGCCTGATCAAACAATGTCAAGCATGCCAATAAAGCTAAAACTATGCCTAGTCATAAAGTGAAATATGTGTACAGTGATTTTTCTTTCAGTAGTGAGACAATATTTCTACTTTTTGGTATTTATCTATAAAGAACATGCATTACTTTTGCAATGAAAAAAAAATGACAAATTTTATCTTTAAATAAATAAACACGAAAGCTCTCTGTAAAAAGTTAAATGAGGACAAATCCCAAAGAAGGAAGTAGAGCAACAGAGTGATTATTTTCTCTCTCTCATCAACTAAATATAGTATTGTTGATCCAGCCTTTGGGCTTTCCTACTTCTAATGAGAGCCTGCTGCAGCTCTCTATGTAAGGATCATTATTATTCCATGCGGGCTGGCATTCAAAGCTCAGTTGGTGGAGTGGATTAAATAAGGAGGCTGCACATTCCTCAGTTTATCAGCAAATCCACAGCAACATGCATTCTCTCTTGCTCCTCCACTCATTAATACTAAACCCTTCAGCTGTGGGAGTCTCTCTCTTACATCTGTGCTGCAGGCTGAGGTCGTCTTTATGCCGACTGCTGGGGTGGGCAGGCGGCTCGGATTCACAGCTCTTTACTGTTTATCATTGAGGTCAGCAGAGAGCCAAAAGTCACAGAGCAATTTCTTTGAATAATTATTAAGTAAGGTTGTTTGGATATAAAAAGATGAAAGAAAAACAAAATTTTATCTTATTCTAGTCAAAGGCCAGGTAAGCAAAAATTTAAAGATCAAAGTCAACAACTATATTTAAAGGCTGAAAATTCCTGGCCAAGAAAATTCCTAGCAAGCAGGGATTCACTTGGCAATTGCTTTTGTTTTTCGTTTTTTAAACAGATAGATAAGTTTGGCAGATGGGAACCATAGCTTATTTTTTTCTACCCGTCCGCCTCTCCTCATTTCTTTTACGAACTCATATGGAGCCAAAATACACTGTCAAAATATAGCCTCTATTGGGCACCATAATTAATTTCTATTGGCTAAAGTTATTTCACCTGCAGCCATAGCATTGTGGCTTCTGATCTCAGAAGCTAAGCAGGGTCGGACCTGGTTAGTACCTGGATGGGAGACCCCCTGGGTACACCAGATATTGTAGGCTTGGGAGAAGGACCTGGCAAGTCACTCCCAAAAATCAATCCGCCATTGAAAACCCTAAGAATAGCAGAGAAGCACTAGCAATAGTGTTTCGCCTGTTGTACATAGGGTTGCTATGAGTCAGACACCAACTCTATGGCACCTAACAATAAAGTTATTTCACCTGTTCAAAGACACTAATTTTAAAAGCAGGACAAAGATACCTGGTTAACTCTGTGTTTCATTTGCTTTTTTTGCAACTTACCCCAAAAACCCTTATCTACATCACTAAAAAAGCTTTGTTCTATAATTTAATCACTACAATGCCAGATGTTATAGCACTTGAATGTAATTTGGTTAGCCCTATCTTAGCAAGGAGACAATTGATACAAAGGAAAAACTAACAGCTATTCCCTGTGAAGGAATGTTTTTAACCTCCTCATGTACTGCATGACAACATAGGGCTCAAAAAACACCTGGTGAGCCTGTAAAAGGTGTCTTGCACTGTTCGGAAATAATTTCATAGGCAATGACCGTGTCTTAAAATTCCTTTATGTCTTCCAGCCATAGTCATGGCTTCATAATCGGTGCCTAATCAATATTTTTCAAGAGATGGATTTGGCAACCCACTCCCAAAACAATCCCGAAACTATCGAAAACCCAGTGAGGGTTGCTGAGTCAGACCCCACTCAACGGCTCCTAACCACAACAATCAATATTTTTAGGTAAATAATCAAAAAAATGATCTGTAAAATAAACACATAAAACCTGCTAAAGCAAGTTTTATGCAGGCTATCTATTAATATGTTTGTACCTTTGCCTCTACATTCCTCCAACTGACGCTCATAAACTGATATCCACTCCCCCTACTTTCAAATTTCATCATAAACTGTAACTCTTTCTGCTCATACGAGCTTGCATTGAATCTGAACTTGGGTGTAAACAATTGAAAGTCTCCTAATGAGCCTCACTCCGTGCCCTTCTTTATGAGGCCTCTCTTAGTCTTCTAGATACCACCTTGCCACATCTGAAAGGGAATGCATTAGCCCCACGATAATATTGAGCCACCACGTTCACAGCTAAAGGAATCAATAGTCACTTTACACTGGGATTTGACCAGAAGTGAGGCAACTCTTTTTCAAATTTAATTTTCTGAGAAGTTAGTGATAAATCAGATTATACAGACACTTGAAGTCTACCTGAAACCTCCCAGGGTAATTTTGTCCATAAGACAGTGCAATAAAGATGGCACTCTATGCTGGGTGCAATGTCACACACCTGTAATCCCAGCAACTCAGAAGGCAGAGGCAGGAGGATTGCCAGTTTGAGGCCAGAGGCAGCCTGCATAACTTAGCAAGACTCTGTCTCAAAATAAAAAATAAAACAGGGACTAGGGTACAGCTCAGTGATAGAGCACTCGCAAAGTATGTGTGAAGCTCTGGGTTCAGCCCCATAGTACCAAGAGGAAGGAAAAAGAAAAGATGGTAGTATATATACATATGTAGCATACTGCATTCAAGTGACTTAAGTAGTCAGTCAGAGCAGCAGCTAATATTTCAATGAGAAAACTGACAAGCTAAACAACTTAGTTATCAGTGCAAGTATTATCTGTCAATAAGAAGCTGGCTTGAGAATTAGGCTTGTCTAAAGAAACCTGGTGGTTCATTGGAAGTTCTACCTGGCAGACCTTGCAAAGGGAGAATATTAAAAACAATCCAGTTGGACAGGAAGATTTGAATAAAACAACTAAGAAAAATAAGTATGCTCAGTGTATCAGTATTCTTATTAGATTTGAGGAACAAAATTGTGGTGCTTCCTAATTACTTCAAGAAAAGTCAGCTTTTGTGAAAATGAGATATTTGGCCTCAATTTTTGGTCCCATTTGGCTGCCTCAATCTTATTCTGTTGGCTTGCTACACACACTTGCTCGCCCTTGGCTTCCCTGTGGGAACCTAAGTTATCAAAACATCCCAAACAATCTGCTAGCCCTTCTCTAAACTGTAGGCCTCCTTTCCTAGTTCCCTCCTCTCTACCATCCTGGCTGCCTTGCTGTGCTTAGGGTAAATTAAGTCCCTCCTCACCTCTTCACGTCTGGGCCTTTGCACTTGCTATTTCCTCGGATCAGCACTCTTAACAGTCTTCATGTTTCCACTTGGCCTTCTTCCTCACCACCTGCTCAGGTGCCCCTGTTTAGCTTCAAATTCTGCCTCCCTCTTTCTCTCTTCTCTCTCTTGCTGTCTCACCTTCTCCTTTTCTCTCTTTCTGACCATTAAGCTCCAATCAGGTAAGAATTTTTGTTGGTTTTGTTCACTATTCACTTCCCAGTGCCTAGAAGACTGCTTGGAACATAGTTGGTTTGCCCTTGATGTTCACTAAATGAATGAATGGAGGTCTGCATGCTACTTTGAGGTTAATTAATTTATTTTAAATCGCAACTGATATTATCAACAGTTTGTTTTCATGTGGTTTTAGATAACACTGTCAAGATAAATTATAGCTCAAACCTTATCTCTCCAACCATAACAGCAATCATCAATGCTTCACTGAGCACAGATTTAAAAAAAAACTGTGTCCATTTTATCCATTTGTCAAAATTATTGAGCGGGAAGTAGGGAATGGAAGAAGATATAGATGAATTAAGAAGAGCAGATATTGGCAGTTGTTGAAGCTGGGTGGTTGATATATAGATGTGCACAATACTTTTCCATCTGTGTTATATAAGTTTGTAATATTCCACCATACAAAGACTTTTTAAGCCTATATTGAAGTTTCTTTCCAAATTGAACTGGAAACTAAGAAAAAAAGAATATTTTCAATCTTCATGGTAGCCCATAAGTTATTTGTTATTTGACATCTTACTCATCATTCAGGTTTTTAAAATTCTGAGATTACCTTGCAAAGTTTGCTCAAATGCACAATTGGTAGGAGTTAGAACTCCTCCAGGTAAACTTCAGTGGCCTTCCTCTGTTGATCAAGGTTATGAAGTCATCAAGGTATGAGGGCAAACTCTATGGAACACTATGTTTGGGAAAGAAGATTGAAGATCACCGACTTGCAGAGGCAGGAAAGGGAGGACCCTCCTGCAGGGGTAAGAGCAGGTAAGGGCACGCTGTGTGTGCTATACCCACGGGTACAACCTCCTCCAGCTGCTGGAAGGGGACAATAGGCGTGATTACAGACCCAGCTGTGGCAAGCTAGTCCTCGCTCCTCCTGACTCATCTTTCCAAAATATAGCCAATCTACAGCTCCAAGAATAGCTAAAACCCTTTATAGATAATGATGGGTTTTTGCATTTAAAAAAACATTTTGGAATTCTCAAATAGTCCTGAAACAAAAGTCAGCGCTGGGATTTTTATATTCCTTCTTAGATGTCTACAATCTTCAAAATTCAAAAGACATGATTTTACATAAGAAATTTTGTGTGCCTGGCAACATGGTGATCATTCAACTTTGTTGATGTGCTTTTTTAATTTACTCAGAATATGGAGTGTATGTTAGGAGCTGGAAGAAGTTCTAGCCTCATAGTTGCAGAAAGACTTATTTGTTCAGGAAGAGCCTGGAAGTTTATATGACAATTCATGCCTCTTTAAATATGATCAATTGAATTTGGTTGAGCTTAATGATTCTATTCTGACCTCCAATCCATTTGCCAATCATAATTTACCAACTCATTGAAGCCCTATCTTCAGTAAAACAGAAATATCTTCTTAAGACTCATTTAAATGTCTGATTCCTTAGCCAATTATTAAACAACAGATGACTGATATAAAATTTTCAAAAGTAAACTATATAAGCTGAGGTTCAAAGGACACAACTGGTAACAGAGCAATAAGTTTGGTTATATCTTATATCTACCTTACACATTTGTTATAAATGGTTATAGGAAACTAATTTTTAAATGCAATAATACATTAGTTCATTAATAAGGCTTTTGTCATCAAAAGCCTTAACTACTCTCAGAAAGCCAGGAAATAACAAATGTTGGCAAAGATGCACAGACATTGAGACCCTTGCATTATTGATGGGAATGGAATGGTGCACTACTATGAAAAACAGTATAGTGGTTCCTTAAAGATAATTTTTTAAAAAAGAATCACTATAGATACAGAAATTCAGCTTCTGAGTGTACATCCAAAAGAGTTGGGCAAGGTCTTGAAGAGATTCATATGCTCAAGTTCATAGCAGCATTATTCATAAGAGCCAAAAGGTAGAAGCAACCCAAGTATCTCCTGACAGATGAATGGATAAACAAAATGTGGCACTGCACATACATACAATGGAATATTATTCAGCCTTAAGAAGATAGGAAATTCTGACACATGGTACAACATGGATGAACTTTGAGGACATTATGCAAAGTGAAATAAACCAGTTACAAAAACAGAAATACTATATGATTTGGCTAATATGAGGAATTTCTTGTTATTGTTAGGTGATGTCGCGTTGTATCTGACTCATAGCGACCCTCATAGGGTTTTCAAATGACTGATTGTTTCAGGATTGCCTCAGGAGCAGATTGTCAAGTCCTTCTCCCATTTTTGGGGTGCTGAGAATCAAACCCAGGACATTAGAGACTGCAGAGCAGCACTCTACCAACTGAGCTAAATCCCAACCCATGAGGAACTTTGTTGTTGTTGTTGTTGTTGTTTTTGTTAGGTGTCATCGAGTCGGTATCTGACTCAGAGCGACCCTCATAGGGTTTTCAATGGCTGACTGTTTAGGGATTGCCTTCGGAGTGGAATGAGGAACTTAGAGTAGTCAAATTCAGAGACAGAAAGTCAGCCAAGCCTGGAGGGAAAGAGAGAACATGAAGTTGTTTCTCAATAGGTATAGAGCTTTAGTTTTGCAAGATGAAAAGAGTTCAGGAGATTGGTTGCACACCAATATGAATTACTTAACACTATAGAACTGTTCAGGGCTGGGATTTAGCTCAGTTGGTAGAGCGCTGGGCTGCAGTCTCTGAGGTCCCGAGTTCAATTCCCAGCACCGCAAAGATGGGAGAAGGACCTGGCAATCCACTCCCAAGGCAATCCCGAAACAGTCAGCCATTGAAAACCCTATGAGGGTCTCTATGAGTCGGATACCGACTCGACAGCACCTAACAACAACAACAGCATAGAACTATTCACTTAAAAACGGCTATTTTGGTAAATTTGATGTTATGTGTATTTTACCACAATTTTTGAAGTCAAACAAAAGCTTCCATCTCCTTTCTCTAGAGTCCTGTGAAAGTGTTACTGACACTAGGGCCAGGTGGCCAACCTCCAAACACACATTCAGATGGATGGCTCCAAGGATGCTATATGCATCCACTGAAAGTGCCAGAGCAGCTGCAGATAGCAGAGAACACACTGTACCTGGTACCACCTGATGAAGTGCCACACTGGGGGACCAGGAGATTGGATTTGCCTATGTCCAATACCACAAAAAGTTACTACATTCAAAAGGTCCAAATTGACAACAGACACACACTGCAGCAAGGTCCACCTTATCCAATGTCCCATTCAGGGCAGAAAAATGTTAGGTTAAATTTCAGGTTAAATGAATGCATCAGTAACTGGAATCAGTTCACTGCTGCCTGCTGTTCACCCATCTTTTATGCTCTGAACCCACAGATGCATCGAACAGCAACTAAAAACCAACCACCAGGTACAACTGTAGAATTCTGGAGCCAAAAGAGCTTTCAGAGATAATCTATTTCAAGGATAGAAGACAAGGTTTAATTTACTTGGCAACTCCAATCATTTGGTAATAGCTGCCTTGAATATGATTCTGAGAAATATTCTAACACTACATCTGGACTCAATAGGAAACCAGACTTCGATGGGGTGGTTATGTCAGTCCAAGATTTTTCAGAAAGAATGAAACAGAGCTGAAAATAAAACTACCCACCCAAAGTCTCCCCTGTTAAAGAGCATAGTGACCTCTCGCATCTGAAGAAGCAAGATAGCAAGCTATAAAATGTAATTCACTTCACATATTCCAACAAGTTCCAGCCCAAAGAACAGGAAGTTGCCTGGGCCAATAGGGCAGGGAAAAGAGGTGAGTTTTGGAGTATCTTCTTCAACATAAACAGAATTTTCCTAAGCAAGGTGGCCTCTGGATTTGCAGAAGCTCACCAGAAAGAGGGTCATAGAAGCATAAAGCCACCATTAGGAAAACAAAAAGAAGGCAAGAACCACAAAGGAACATAGAAATTCTAGTCTAAAATACATTTTGTTCTTCATATGATTCTTTTTTATTGGAATTATCTATTTCCTCATCTCTGTTCTTAAGACAAATATTAATCACTGTCTTTTTAGTGTTTGTGTCTAATAACTTCAATATCTGGATTACCCATCAATTTGTTTCTATCATCTGTTTTTCTTTTGTTTTTTATTCAAGAGGTCTCACCTCCTGGCATCCCACTTAGCTCTTCATTAACATATTTGTATATGAAACATTATAGAGGATATGCTTGTTTATCTAGAATAAGAATAATTTTCTTCCCAAAATCAGTTAAACCACAGGGAGATCCAATTAGGAATTGAGATGTTTGAAACTAGGTTTCAGCCTTCGAAAGGACTGGTCTATTTCTGGTTTGCCTTGTCTTTATCCCAGGGTTTTGTCTTTCCAAATCTCAATTCAGGTGTTCACCATGGCCTCTCCTCTTTGGTGGGTTCTGAACTCCAGTTTTTGTTTGTATGTTTGTTTGTTTCTTTATTTTTGTCTCCCTAGCTCCATGAGATAGTTGAAAACACTCAGCCACCACCATCCCTGCTCACACATCAGTGACACACCCAGAGGAAGAAAGGAGCAGAGAAACTCAAAATCATTTCCCTAGTTCTATCTCTACCTTCAAGTCTTGGCCACTTCAGTTGCTTTCTGATTACCTCAAACACCAGTTTGCATATTTATATCTGTTCTTGGTAAGAGAATTGATGTGATGATACAAGCTTTCCATTGTGATCGGGGACCAAAGTATATTTTCATTCTAATAGGTTAATTTTTTTACTACTAGATGGCTCAAAAATTATAGTAAGGTTGAAAACACCTATATGACAAGTGAAAACACTTTAAAATTCTATATTCTTGACACAATTCAACATTTTAAAGTTCTTTTCTCCTACACATTTATATTGGCCTTTTTACTTCATGTGATAACAATATAAATACTTTATATCCTAGCAAGAACTCTAAGGAAAAGCAGACAAATTTTTAAAGTGTAAATCATTTTAAAAATCTTTAGTAGGTGGTGTAGGGATTCAGATAGTCAGAGTTGATGACACCAAACAGCTTTTGACCTGATTAAAGACAAAAAATAAATAAAATAATATTTTTAAAAAGGTGTAACTCTAGAAGTTTTCAACTAGATGATGAGGAAAACACCTATTATCTAAGTATTTAGCAACAAATAATAAAATCATTTTTAACTTTTCATAAGAAAATGGCACACAGAAATTTTAAACCTCAATTAACATCACATATCAAATAAATATCATAGAACAAAAAAAATGGATTTTCTAGGATTATTGCTTAAGCTTCTTGTGCTTTAAAAAAGATCTATAAAAAT
The DNA here is from genome assembly GCA_007922755.1 of Pedetes capensis. Classification (NCBI taxonomy): domain Eukaryota; kingdom Metazoa; phylum Chordata; class Mammalia; order Rodentia; family Pedetidae; genus Pedetes; species Pedetes capensis. Next base: position 58,945 of record VMDO01008536.1, read on the forward strand.
CGTTTTCCTCTGCCTTTCGTTTATTATCTCTTCTCAGGGATATATACTCTACAACTGTTTGTGAGCCAGTAAGCTTTTGGCCAACCTATATATTGAGTTAATCTAGGATCCAGCCACCAAGTTATTAAACTGATCATAAACCCACCTCCTGATGGGCTGTCATCGGTGAAGTCAAAGTTCTATGGATGAAATTTCACAATAGGGATTTTCCACATCTATGTTGTACAAGAAATTATTTGTGGTATAATAGATTTATTTTTTGCTAGTCCAACTGAGTCAGCACTTTGTAGTGTCAATGTTTAATCCCTCTTCCCTCGTAGGTTTTAGACTGACACTAGTCCTAGAATCAAGGCAGGCCAGCATGATGCCTGGGAAGCCACTCTGTAGGCCAGACAAGACTAGGGGGATTCATGGCATTTGTAATTCTGTTTCTGCTGTATCTTGATGAATAGCTATCTTCAGAGGGGTCTCCCCTCCAGGGTAACTCAACTGCTTAGTCAACAAATATGTGACCCATGCCATGTATATTACAGCCTAGCTATCCCCTAAGTAAAATGTAAAATTATGAAAATATTTGAAGCTAATTCAGCCTTGTGAATAAAGTTACAGTTATTTCTATTTGCATATAGAAACTGAAATAAAGCATGGTGTGAAATGAAATTTATGTTTTAAAGAAAATACTATTAATAATATCTTGAGTTTCACAATATCTATTATCACCAACATAAACAAATGAACAAGTTCATTAAGAGAAATAAATAATTTAACATGAAACTGCGAGTCACAGAGATTTCTGCATGGAAGTAATGGGTTTTTTACTCTTATGTTGTACAATTCAAAGATTTCTTCAAAAGGTACATACAATAGCCCTTTGATACTCATAAGTAAATGTTCTCATTCATAAATTCCCAAATTTTTAACAGATAATTTTTTGAGATGTAGTTATTTTCCAAATCATATTTTCATGAAAAGCCACATTCTCTGGGCAGATCTTCAGATCACTAAAGTTTTACCCTGTAATTCAGTAGCTGTTTAGATATGCACACACAAACACACAGATAACATGAGTAGAAGTTAGCAGAGAACAACAAAAGCTCTATGAATGCAGAGGGGCTGAGCAGCTATCTAGGATCACCAGAAAACAAGGGTTGAGCTGTCAGCTCCAATCCTTTACCCAACCCTGGCTCACACCTTTTTAAAACTGCCATAAAGTGTATATCATGGACATTAAGATCCAAGAGAAGTCATTGCAAAGTGTGAATGTCAAATCCTCCAAGGACAAAGATCAGTTGTTATTGACTATCTGATGATGCAAAGCTCACAATGTGGTACGCAAATATTTTTAGCAAAGCTTTAAAAAGGCATCAAAGGATCTTTGATGGTTTACGCTGGAAAGATTTATCATTCAGAAAACAATAACATTGTGCAATTATCAAAAGGTTCACTTTTTTTAAATGGCTGGTACAAATAGAGGATCAACTAAACAAGGCTTAGAGACACTAAATCAAATCCACTCTCCTTTGTGTAGATTGTATCTTTGAGGGATCATTAAAGGTGGGTGGTCCATTTAATATTCATATAATTATGACATATTAGAACAAGCAGCCTTTTTATTCTACCCACATTTATGGCAGATGTGGGGTGTTGCCCTGCCGCTGGACTTGCTCCGGCCGTGAGCGGGAACCAGCAGCCAAAGACCCGTCATCTGGTGAGGGGGATCTGGGCACCCAGGAGCTGCGCTACCCAGAAAGGAGGCTTATGCCCATGGCTGCTCTGAGAAGCCTTGAGAAAGGCAGGCTCAGAGGCTTCTGCCCAAGGCAGCTCCTTGCTTATTTTCTTCCCAATGAAGACTCTTGAGTGCTGTGCTCCAACAGCTCTTTATTTCTTCCTTGTCTGTCCCAGTCGATGGAATGGACCCAGATTACTCGGTGTACCACCCTTATATACTCTTCTGGGGCTCGCTGGGGACCAATCAGAGGCAGTTACCCCATACAGGTTTCAGCCAATCAGAGGGGATATTCAAATTTGGTTTTGTAAAAGTAGCCAATCAGGGGTGGTTCCAGAATGGTCCAATCAGGAGCCATTCAGGGGTTTGGAAATAGCCAGTGTTGAGGGGTCTGAGGCAAGGGAATGGAAGCCAGTGCCATCTTGGGGTGCTTGACGACCCTGAGTTCCTGGAAGTAAGGCAAAGGTGACTGCCTGGGAAACAAGCCTCAGTCCTCCAAGAGAGCCTAGATAGGCCCTGGGGTAAACTGCCTCTCTAGGCAGTGCCCTACAGGCAGACATATTTCTGTAAGTAAATATTTTTGTAAATAATTATATTTTAAGTGTTTTTAATAGTTTCTTACTGCTTCAGCGGGCTGGGATTTAGCTCAGTTGATAGAGTGCTGCGCTGCAGTCTCTGAGGTCCCGAGTTCAATTCCCAGCACTGCAAAAATGGGAGAAGGACCTGGCAATCCACTCCCAAGGCAATCCCAAAAACAGTTAGCCATTGAAAACCCTATGAGGGTCACTATGAGTCGGATACCAACACGACGGCACCTAACAACAACAATAATTGCTTCAGCATAAAATAAACCCAAATAGAAAGCACAGAAATTTAACATTTATTATACCAATAAATAAACTTCTGTTTCCACAGGTGAAATCAGAGTCTAAGCCTGGAAAAAATTTGAGCTTTGACCGAGGAAAATGCTTTTCTCTTTGAAATAACTCCTTCTATTCCTTTTTGGATTTTTCAAAGGATCACTAGCGTAATCCAATTAAACCACAAAAAGAAATGGATGGCAAATGACAGTGACAGAATTACAGCACAGAAGTGTTAGAACCTAGAGTACAGTGCAATGAAATTTTGGTGTCAGGTCTTGCAAGAGTATAGGAACTTCTGAAGGATAGCATTAGACAGGTTTTTCTTGCTGGCTCAACAACTTGGCCAAATGCCTGAATCTGACAAACATGTTTCCCACCTAAAATGTTTCAAATTTTTAAAAGTCCAAAGATATATAAAGAGTGAAAGTCCTCTAGTGTAGGTTGAAAAAAGAAAATCTATATGCTTGAAATGCAAGGAAAGGGATGCTTTCCCCTGCCAAGAGTTTGCAGAACTAGAATATTTTGAAGAAATAGACAAGTGTGCTCAAGCCTTAAAAGAATGAAAAAGTCTTTTGCCATTGTTTGCATTTAACATCTGTCAAGCATTAAGGAATGAAGGACAAAAGGGAAAGGAGATAAATAAATAGATCCCAGCAATTTGTTTAGGCTTTGCCTCTGTCCAGCATTGATTGGACTATGCAAGGGACCACTGCCTTTCTCTATGTGATTAAGAATGGAGTAAATGAGGAAGGAATTGCAATTGGACATGGACATAAAGACAAGGATGTTTTAGGTTTGTGGAATTCCCTGTGATGGTCAGTTAGTCATTATAAAACAAGGAAACTAATCATGAATTTTATGATGCTTCCATCACAATATATAGCATCCCAGGAAGCCTGGGTTGGGGCAAGTCAGTTCATCTCTCTGGGCCCCCATGTTGCATCTGTATAATAAAGAGATAAATTATACTCCCTGACTTCAATCCTAGCACCAAAGCCCTTCAACTGTGAACAGGAAAGACCCTTTCCTGTGCATACCTGTGAACGATTTTTACCATCGCTATTCCTTCTAAGCCAAAACCATTGGTTAGACTCACATCCTCAACAGTCTAACAAAAATAACACATGCAATTCACTTATGATTCTCATGAGCAAAGTATACAAGGTGGGGAATTATATATTTGGATTACATGGGCAATTAACCAGCTTTATCAATTGAAGTAGTGACAGCTGTTAATCACATCTTTGAATCTTCCCTATTTTTTAATCTGTTATTGTTACTCTTACAGTTCTCTGATTTCTTTCCTTTCTCAGTTATTATTATTATTATTATTATTTTCCTTCAGAAAATCCTAACTGAACTCTTCCTGACCTTCTTTTATGCTGGGTAATTTCCTCCCTTGAAAGAGCCCTCTTTTCATTCCAGCCTTCTAAATTTCCTGATTCTAGCTCCCTCTGCTCATTGTAACCAATTTGCTCTCTAGGGTCTAGGCAGACATCAAATGAAGGCACTAACTCACATGTAATCTCCAGTGATTGCAGAAAAAATTGGTCGACTTTGGAGACCCCTTTCCAACCGTACAGTCCAACTTCTTATAAATAAGAAAACTAAATTTTCATAAACATTGCCCTGAAAATAAATGCACTATATGATTTTAACATTCCTTTGGTAGCTAGCCATTGCCACATGGCACCTGAAGGACCATAATGAGTTCTTGCTCAGATTTTAAGTCCACAGCTATGAAGAAACCACACCATTATCTTCAATACTACCCCTTGAAAATTCTGGACAAGAGAAGTTGGTTCGACATAGCTCTATGAGGGATTTCGGTGGAAAACAACAGAATCTTCTCTGATTAGTTTAAGCAAAAAAGGTATTTATTAAAGGATATTAGGCAACTTACAAACCATACATAGGGAGACTAAAAGTTCAATTTCCAGGAAAATGTTATAAACAATGTCATAAATTAGCTGGTGGGGACACTGATACTGGTATTGTTACTATCTTCATGAGTTAAATTACAAGATTTAACTTTACTATACCTGCTACAACTTTCTAGAACAAATATGACTTTTCTTACCTCCATTACATGTGAGAGTTAGCTGCCTCCCTAGCCCCGCATATCACAGAAGGAAAGTCAGCACTTGTCCAAATGGGCATGCTTTATTGGCAGTCCAGCATCCCATCTTACATTCTAACTGCAAGGCGTACCCATACTCATAATTTGGGAATTGCTCCTAATATGCAAGGGCAGAATTGTAAATGCTGAGACAGAACTGAAAATCAGATTTCCTGGAAACTCCTCAAATTCTCATTCCAGTGCTTCAGAAAGCTTTTATGAAATAGAGACGGATGGGCCTGAATGACTTTATTCAGAAGACTGTCCATAACTGCTATGCGCTCAGACACCCTGAAGGTCAGTTCATTTTGAAAATCTCCCAACCTCAGGAGCCTGAGCTTATGAATGCCAACCCTCCTCCACCAAGCCATTGTCAGCAAATCAACCTTGGTCCATCATCTAATCTGCGTGCTAAACCATCTTTCATTTCTTGAAAGTGATTGGGAAGAGCAGTTTCTGAAAGGTTCTTCTAGCAAGACACAAGGCAGAAGCAGCATTCTATGCAGTCAAGTTCTATAGAAGAAAGCTATCCTAAAAAAGGAGAAGCACATGATGTCAGAGCAGAATGTTCTGCCAAAGAATGTGAAACATCCTTTCCTGTTGGGTCTTCACTTCTCTTTCCAGGCTGCTCACAAACTGCACTTTGTCCTAGACTACATTAATAGTGGAGAATCATTCTACCATTTCCAGAGAGAGCACTGCTTCCTAGAACCACCAGCTCATTTTGATGCTGCTGAAACAGCCAGTACCTTGGGTTCCTGCACTCTCTGAACATCATTTATAGAGACTTAAAACCAGAGAATGTTTTGCTAGGTTCACAGGGATACACTGTCCTTACTGGCTTAGGACTCTACAAGGAGAACATTGAACACAATGACACAATGTCCACTTTCTGTGGCCACAGAGCATCTCACACCTGAGGTGCTTCATAAGCAGCGTTATGACAGGATGGTGGCTGGCAGTGCCTGGGGGCCATCTTGTATGAGCTGCTGTGTGGCCTGCCTCCTTTGCACAGCCGAAGCACAGCTGAGACGTACAACATTCTGAACAAGCCCCTCCAGTTGAAACCAATTATCACAAATTCCACCAGACACTTCCTGGAGGGCCTCTCACAGAAAGACAGGACAAAGAGGCTTGGTGACAAGAATGACCATGGAGATTAAGAATCATGTCTTCTTCTCCCTAATTAACTGGGATGGTCTCATTAATAAGATCACTCCCCCTTTAACCCAAAACTGCAGACCCAGCAATCCTGAGTTTATGGAAGAGCCTGTCCCCAACTCCACTGGCAGATCCCCTGACTGGGTCCTCATTACAGTCAGCTTCAAGGAAGCTGCTGAGGTGTTCCTGAGCTTTTCGTATGTGCCTCCCATGGACTCTCTCCTCAGAACAGTCTTGGGGTGATTTTGAAGCATTTTTACATGTGTTTTTAAATGTTTTGGTTGCCCTTTTGGCGGAGCTGCCAGCTGATTGGGTATTTTTTAAGGGAATTTGCAAATCTCTGGAAGTTTGGCAGTCCTATTGCACATGCTTTGCTGGGAGATTTCAAAGAGTACATCCTCTTTTCAGTGAGCTCATGAAGTTTTCATTTTTATTGTTCTTCCAGTATGGTGCTACTTCTGAAACGAACATTAGAGTGTTACCTTAAACAAATGCAATAGTCCTGTTATAAGGAAGATGTTGGTCTAGCAAGGATTGTCCACATGTCTGTCTAGGATGTGATAACAAATGTTCTGAAATGTGCTTTTTCTGGTGAGATCTTGTTAGTGCCAAAGCTTTTCCTATTGCAGATTTCCCTTGTAGATTTACACTGTGAATAGTGGTATGGGTGTGCTATACCTGATCACGGGCGGGTTTTGTGATAAGCATCATTGTAACACTTGTAGGACACTACAATGTGGAACATTGTTTCTTCCATACTTGCAAGACAGCTTATGTGTTTTTATATGACTGTTTTTATAAGATAAATTTAATAACTAAAATTTATTGAAATGGTCTTGTGATGGCTTGCATCCAGATGCTTAAAGAAATCATTGTTACTACAAATATGTCTACTTTTAGAAAGTATTTTTATGGACCAATGCCCCAGTTCTCATCAATGTCATTGGTACTTTCACTGTTTAAAATGTCACCTGTAAAATGGGCATTATGTTTCTTTTTTTTTCTTTTTTTTTTTTTTTTTTGCATTCCTGATAATCGTATGCATTGTGTAAAGAAAGTGTGTACATTGGGTTGTAATACTAGTATATTTAGACTTACAAGCTTACTTGTAAACCATTTTAATGTATTGTAGTTAGAATATGTACTACCCCTCTTCCCTACCACAGTAACTTTTTGTGTATGATAAACCAATTTTGGTTTGCTAAAAAACCCTAAAGGAAGAAAACCTCATGAGCAGCCAAAAATCTCAAAATATGTTCAACCCCCAGGACAAAGAAAGAAAGAAAGAAACAAAGAAACAAAGAAAGAAAGAAAGAAAGAAAGAAAGAAAAGAGAACAGAAAAGAAAAAGAAACAAAACTAACTCACAAATGTGGGCTTCTGTTACTAAATGGAAAGCAGCATCTCAGCCCCTTCCTGCTCCATCCCCTTGGTCATACCCATTTTATTACAGCACAATTATATGTACAAATTACCAAGGCTCTGCAGTCAACAGAAAGCAATAAACATTCTCTTTATCCACACACACATCCAGAGCAATACTGAGTACAGTAAGTGCTCAGCTATACTTGTCCAAAAATGAATGCTTACTCAGTGCTTATGTTTAATCCAACAAATAAATATGAAGCACCTGCTGTATTCAGGGCTTCTTTTGGGTGTGGAGGGATAAATAAATGAACAAAATATGGTCAGCCCTTGAGGAATACACATCCTGAGAATAAGAGGATATTTGTGGATTAAATTTAATATACCCTAATAAAAACTATGCAGTAATGGAAATATGTAAAATGTGTCAGGAAAATCTAAGAGGAACCAGCAATTAGTCCTGCCTTGAGTTAGAAAGCTGAGGAGGTGGGTAGCAATGTTTGACCCAGAGTGCAAAAGAATTTTATGGGGAAGAAAATACATTTCAAGCAGAGAAACCAGTGAGAGCTAAAGCACAAAAGCACCAGGCAATGCCAGGCATTCTTCCAAACGTTGCATGCATGGTAACTCCTGGACCCCCTTAACAAACCCACAGGGTAGCTACAATGATGTTCCTGTTTCACACAGGATCTGAATGTGGCTTTCCTGATTCTAGCTTCTGGGCTCCCAAGCTTCATGCTGCTCTTCTGCAACAGCATAGGTACAGGTACAGAGACAGGAGAGAGGAGAGTGCCTTCAATTAAGGCAGAAAGGTCAACCATTTTAAGAATGGCTGCTGAATGCATTTGTTTGAGTAAACAAAAGGCTGAAAGATAGAATTATCCTTGTTGTTGTTGTTAGGTGCCGTGGAGTCGGTATCCGACTCATAGCAACCCTCTGTACAACAGGGGAAACACTATTGTCAGTGCTTCTCTGCTGTTCCTAGGGTTTTCAATGGCAGATTGATTTTTGGGAGGGGGTTGCCAGGTCCTTCTCCCAAGAATTATCCTTAACCATCTTAAACATCACTCTTAATCAGCAAGCATTTAAGACCACTGGCTTATCTTTACCAGAACAATAGTGGAAGGGGAGAGAGTGACTTTTGTTTTTCCCTAGAAAATCTACAGGAAAAAAAGTGAATGTTGTGTGAGGGACTGAGTCTTTCTCTGCTGCTGCAATGCTTCCCAGATTAGCTTCAGGTCTGCCTAAGCATACCGGGCATAAAGCCACCCTCCCTCAAAGTGTTTATCCCAGGTGGCTTGAATAGCCCATCCCCACCCCACTCCCTAGTTCTCCCTCCCCACCCCCATTTTCCTCCCTTACACCACATCCCTGGGGCCACAAATGCCTCAGACAGAAGCACAGTGAATATTCTTTTGAAGGGAAGTTCAGGAACCTTGTTACTTGAAGCACATAAAGTTAAACCAAGCTACTTTTTTGAAAACCACCTAAACAGTAATTTCCTACTAGAAGGGCAGGATCAGCTGGCTTACTTATATGGCTCATCCATCCCTGACGTCTGTGATCCTGTGATATGATTCCAATTTGCCTTCTTGGAAGACTGTCTACTGAGTTAATTGTATGCACTCCTTTGTGCTCGCCTCTTATGTTTATTTCATTACAATATTTACAAAGGGACTTGAGAAATAAGTCACTATGCAAATAGAAGCATGAATACAAGATCCATTGCAATATTAAAATTCATTAACCTTATTTACATTTAAACTATTATCATGTATATTTGAGCACAGTGCACCTGCCAGAAAGGATGCTAGGCCACATCAGCAATCCATTCTATAATCTATTCACTGTCTTTATTTCCTTGTCAAATAAAGTAAAAACTTCCTTATTTTGGACACATTCAAAATCACCACCAACCTGATTTATTCATTAGCAGTTCTTTTTTCTAAAGAAGTCTAATACAAATTTCAAGTTGTCCTTTGGCAGTTAAAGGATGGATTCCCTTGAAGAATTTTTCTCATCTTTGTTAATCTTGAAGTACAATGTTTCTCTTATCACCCACTTGGAAATGAAGTAGACTAAACTCATCCTTTTAGAGGCTGACAAATAAAGGTTATACCTGCCTGAAACCCTCCAGACCCCAAGATCAGCTCTATAGGAAAAGGAAAAATGTGAAAGAAAGAGAGTCAAATTGGTGTCTTGCCATTATTTAGGCAAAGCAACCAGCTAATTAGAATTCTCATTTTTTTAGTCATTTATTTGGTACTATCTTTACCCTGTTAATAGATGGGACCAAGTGACAGGGCAAGACAGTGAGAAAAGTCATCATGAAGATGTTTAATGCTTTCTATGAGAACTGAATTTGCTTCAGACTGCCCATTTGGCTTTGATTTATGTAGTAGAAAAAAACAAAAGAAAAAATGTGTAATCTATAACTCCTACCTGATAGAGTAAATCCAACTAAAAGGCTGTTTTTGTTCAACTAATACCTTCCTGAGTTTGTGAATACAAATTGATAAGTGGGAGCTATGAGATCAACACAATAGAAATATATTTTGAGGATCCAAAGGAGCTAATGAGAAGGGAAGAAGCTGGGTGGTGAATAGTGTGAGGGTTAGAGCAGCCTGCAAGACAGCACAGCTAAGAGAGAAGAATTCCTGACAGACCACTGCTGACTGTTTTCTCTATGTGTGTGATTGCAATGCCTCCCACCACTCCTCCACATACCTTCAGTAAAGTCCACCGGTTCATGATGTCTTCTGTGTGGGTGGACCACTCAGCAGGTGGAGAGATTTCAAACTTAATGTGCTGCAGCACTGTCAGCCACAAGTACCTGGAGCCTGGAAGCAGAGGCTCTGTGAGAAAAACAGACTCAGAGATTGTGTGGAAATCCAGGAGATGCCTTGAACATCATCATCCGAAGAAATGGTGGGCTGAGCAGTGGTTCTCAAACTTTATCCTGATCAGAAGCATCTGGAGGGCTTGTTCAAACAGATGCCTGTGCCTCCCCTGTAGTTTCTCATTCAGTAGATCTAGGTGGGCTGGGGAAGTTGTACTTCTAGAAAGTTCCTACATGGTACTGATGCTGCTAGAATAGGAAAACTCTTCTGAGAACATCACTGTCTAGCTATAGAAACATGGAGAGGCTTCAGCTGCTATCATTCAGTGATTCGCACCTGAAAGCCCTGCTAACCATGAAGCAGTGATTCTGGTCCTGGATGCATGCTAGAATCAACTCTAGGAAACCGTCGCAAAACATTGACCCCTGGGCTCATCCCACCAGTTAAATCAGAATTCCCAAAGTGGAAAACTAAGCCTCAATATTTTTCTAAAGATCTCCACAGATTTGACTATAACACCAGGATCAGAAGGCACTGCCATAAAGTAACAATCAAAGGCAAATTCCTGGAAAGCAGAAGTCATACTTCCTGGTGCAGAGAATTCAGTTGAAGAGAGTAGGCGACCCCAGATAGCGGAGAAAAAGGCAGCGTTTAAAGAGCCATACCATGGCTGCCCACTGCCAGGATACCAGGGCAGCAGGTGGTCAAAAGTGGAGTAGTCCTAACACCATGCATGTGACTTGAAAGAGCTGAAGAGCTGGAAAGAAATGAAAGTAATAAAACAAAGATATTTTAAACATCCATAGGAGTTAATGTTTATTGTTTATGTGTGTCTGTGCACGAGTATATGTAAGAGAATGAGCCCATGTGCATCCCAGTAGGGTAGAAGCTAAGGGCTAAGGCCATGTAGCCTGAGGAATAAGATGGCACTCTGCTCCTCCATTTATTTACATCCTCTGATGTGCATGGAGCACACACACCTCCTACAAAGGATGTGGAGTATATGCTCTTGGGGGTCCACCCTTCTGAACTGGTATTCCTATCTTGGAGAAAGGACTTAAGTTGGCTAAATTGTGTGGCTTTCTATGGAGGAGAGCCCTTGTTATGGTTTGGACCTAAATTGTCCCCTACAGGTCTGTCATTTGGTCCCCAGATGGTGGTGCTGTCCTGGGAGGTTGTAGAACTTTGGGAGGTGGGCCTTTGGTGGAAGTAGTTCCCTAGGGGTGGGACTTCGGAGTTTTTACCCAAGACCCAAATCCCTGGTTTCTGTTCTGGTCCTGGTCTACCATGCCATGAGGTCATCGGCCACAGACCCTGTGGCTGCTACCCCCGTGCCTGCCTTGCCTTCATTATGGACAGATTCTCTAACTGTGAGCTCCCAATAAATCTCTTCCTCCATAAGTTTGTTTGGGTTGGCTTTTCTGCTACAATGATGACAGATGACTAATACAGCCTTTGAGGGGGGAAAATGGGGTAGGGAAATCCGAGGGGATGCCTGGCCACCAAAGGCAGACTCCACAAAAATATCCAAGCATCTGAAAATCTTGTGGCTCCTTATTGTATGAGCTTTTATTAGAATCAATTTACCTGAACAAGAAAGCCTTTTGTAAGGCAAATAATCATTGCATGAAGATTTTCACATTTATTTTTAGCAAAGGAGCACTGTCATCAAACAAAATTGTATTAGAGACTGAATTATAAAGCAGATTAAATATAGCTGCTCCAAAGGGCAGTGTCAAGATCTACCCTCTGGACCCCTCAACTGGACTTGCCTTATTCCCTACTGCAGTACCTCAGAAGCCCTACAGTTTGTAGTTTGAAAAACACTAGATAACTTCATTAGTATTATGACTCTTCATTTTTCATTCAGAAAGCTGATCTTGCTCTAAATGAGATAAATATGGAACTGTGGTATTTTCGTTGAACCCTGGCAAATAAGAGGTTAGCTTATGTTTTGATTCCCAAATTATGGTTGATGTTGGAACAAGAACTATCAATATAGTTCAAGAGACCCCAAAGAGCAATACCCTTGATGTCAAGTAAAGCTGATTTAGTCAGCAAACCAATTAATGTGTCTTCATATTATGTTTTCAGTCTATGCACAAGTCTGCAGAAGTTGAGTAGATCACTGCCCAGGATTTTCTTCTCCATGCACGTATTTTCTTAAGTTCAAATGAAGGTAGACCAGAAGTTCTTTATACGTAGCTTCAAAGTCAACCTGCCTAAAACTGGGTTCCATGACATAAACACTTTTACAGTTGAATGGTTTATTAGATTTAAAACCTTGTATTACCAACCAGCGAAGGCCTCTATAAAATAGGAAGTACAGTAATGATGGAAGATGAATAGGAATATATGTAGGAGGCACATCTGGCCCAACAGATGGGTAAAATGAACTGGAGATGCCCATTTGGGGTTATAGTGATATCCTAAACACCCCTGTTTTCCTACTTTCTACTCTAATATCTTTAAAATTACATCTTTAGTTTGTCTCTCTACTCATTTTCTCAACTTAATGTTTTTTCTCTTCTCCATACTCCAAACATCACTTCTCATTACCAGGGATCCTTGCATAGAATCCAAACATTGTGTCTGATCTGGGTGTATCCGGTAGTAAAAATCTTTCCAGGTTCCAGGAAAAGCCAGAGCAATCACCCTCGCTCAGTTCTTAGCCTTGTTTTCCCAACTATATATGTTTCAGGTTTGTGCTTATTCAGGGTTAACAGTTAAGATATTTAATAACAAGAATAGAACGGGCACCCCATAGTCCTACTGGGACCTGCCCATGAAATGATATCAGCCTGCCATGTTTTGCATACACTATTAGAGTCTTTGACATTGAATCCTCAATAAGATAACAGTAGCCCTGACTCCAGGAAACAGGTAAAATAAAAGTTGAAAAAAAATTATCATATATATTTAAAGTATACAACATATTTCAATGTACATATAGACAATGAAAAGTTACTACAGTCAAGAAAATTAATGCCCATCTTTTACACATGTATGTGTGTACATGGCAATATCTCCTAAAATCTTTTCTTGCAGCAAAAATCCCCTAGTACAGTACAATATTTTTTAGTATAGTCTTTTTGTTGCAAATTAGATCTCTAGACTGGTTTATCTCACATAATCTGCTAGTTTGTATCCTTTGACCTACCTCTTCCCCTTCTTTTTCCCCCTTCCTACCTTGATAACCACTGTTTTATTCTCTGCATATTTAAACTTTTTTTTTTGAAAGTTTAATATATTTGTAGTTATGCTACATTTAAAGATATCCAGGCAGACTTATCCTCCTTTAAAATACATTGTTATAGCAGGTTATGTTGCCATAAGGATTCAATATAAACTTAATTAGTACTTACTACTGTTTTTTGCTGAGCCATATTATTCCCACTACACCAGCATATACCCATAAACATACACAAGAAAAAAAATCCATATGATAAAATCAGAAATTAATTTTATTCCTAAAAGTCAAATATCTTAAACAAAGGATTGACCAATTCCTACTAAACATGTGTCTCCCTCACATATTAGTTTTTCTCTAACGGAAGCTATACCACCATCAAATTATTCTTTTTCATGTACCTGCTTCCATCTTCTAGGACAAAGAATTATAATGTAGTCATGAAGCAAGGAAGATTTAGGACATTCTCTGCCAGAACAAATCAAATCAGACTTTATTTAAAGGTAGATACATTTCATTTTAAAGACTTTTTTATGAGGGAAGAAACAGGTCATTAATTTTGATAGCTTTTAATATAAACAGATAAACAAAGATCTCCATATATTATTTACCTTTTTTTAATGTGTGTTGAGTTTAATTGTAGAGCTCACCTTTTGTAAAACCTTTTAAGTCAGCAAATCATCTATTTGTTATATTTTTCCTCTTATCTATTTATAGTCCATAGCCAATTAGCTGATGCTGGATTATTTACATTTAGATTTATTAGTGGCAAATCCTACCGTTAGCTTTGAAAAAGTCCTTTTAAATTTTTCCTTAAAAAAATTTATAATTTGAAGTGATCATAGTATAGTAAAATGAATAAAAAGAGGACAGTTTCTTCAGACTGAGGCTCCCCTCAGTAACATAGATTAACTCAGATTTAGAAATGTGCTATTAGTACTTCACCTAGGCTCCTGGGAGGAAGGGACTGCCTCTTATGTGGCAGAATGAGGGAAAAGCATAATGTCAACTTCTTAATTTACCACCCCCAGACAGTCTCTCTGGAAATGATCACCAGGAGACCAAGTCACAAATCAGGAAGATGCTCATGGCCCTAGAATTGGAGACGGGGATAGACTGGGTTAACCTAACAAATGGAAATTAGTCTAAGGTCTGATATTCATCTACAGCAGTGATTCTCTGTCCTTAGATACAGCCGAATCACCATGAGGTCTTGTTAAAACACAGATGGCTGCACCCACCTTATTATCTCCTAATCAGTGAGTCTGTAATAAGACCCAAGAAACTGCATTCTTACAATTTCCCAGGTAAGGGACAGGCTGTTGGTCCCAAGCCCGCTATTGGGGAGAACTGGATGAATCGCCCTCATCCTTTGACGGACATTCTTCTCTGCACAATTAATATTGGTGTTTAAAACTAAATCCATCCTCTCCTGAACAATGATGGATTTACAAACATTTTTCTCTCCAGGTTAAGAATTCTTCACTAGTCAACTGTGGAACAATTTTACTTCATGGTACAATTCTCTAAAACTTAATGTACACTGCTTATGCTTTAAAGCATCATGGTGAAATTATTTGGAGATGTACTATTATCTCATTATAAAAGTATGTTTATATTAGATTTTTTTAAAGGTACTATTTGTGGTAAGTTATTTCTATCCACTGAACAATAATTATTGTTAGTTTCTACTTCAGTCTTTAATATTTTACTAATTTCAGGCTCCGAAGCTGTCCCCCTGGATCCATACAGATTACATTCATCTGTAATTAACAAAAATCTTGACTTACAGAAGCTCTGATTGAACTGTTTATTTTTCACATAATGAGAACTCAGACCTGAAATACTCCAGTGTTACTGCAGCTTTTCAGATGTGCTCTGCTTCCTGCTCTGCTTTCCTTTGAAGGTTGCATTTAATCATCTTGCTTATGGCCTCACCATAACAAGACTGATGCTGCAGCTGCAGACTCATGTCACCATGACAGACAGAAAAAATAACCAAATAAGGAGGAAGGAACCGTACTTGCCATGAAACTCTCAGTTTAAATTTCCTTGGCTGGTATTGTGTTAGTCAGAAATGTTGTCCTTCTGTCAAAATACCAGACATAAACAACTTATAGGAGGAAGGACTTATTTCAGCTCATGATTCCAGAGGTTTCTGTCCACTATAGCAGAGAGTAGGTGACAAGGTGGAACAGCTCACATCATGGTGGCTGGGAAGGAGAGAGAGACAGAGAGAGAGAGAGAAGAGCCTGTGCTCCAGGACTCTCTTCTTTTTCTTCTTTTATTCCATCAGGCCCCCCAGCCTATGGGATGAGCACTTCTAATTGTTCGGAAAGGTAACAATTTTTAGGCAGATATATAGCTAGCACTTTGCCCATGGTATTCCATTTGGAAAGATGAAAGGGAAAGTTCATTTACCAATATATACTCCAACTGCTATATTTGAATATGTCATCCCACCACACACCTTCATTCTCGTTACATAAAGCGTGACAGGACAGTCCTGGGTGTCTCCAACCTAGGAGTGGGACCACTAGATCACATCACAAAGAAAGCATACAAGCACTCTTTGCTCCTTTTACAAGAATCGTGAATTTCACCTCATCATTAGTAAGTAATATCAGTATCACCAGGGAGCCCAAAATGTCAGCAATTTGGGAACACATCTGAGAATAAGAGCATTCTCATTAAATATTCCGAAAGCAGCCCAAAGCCCCACCCTTCGGAGGTAAGCAGGACCTCAGAAAGGGTGTTTCACTCACTCCCCTTCACGTATGGCAGGTCAAGGCATAGCACTGGCTACTACACGGTTACAAGCTGAATGAAACAGCCCTCTAAACTCATGGAATTTTAAAAAATCATGTGAAACTGACCAGAATAGGAAGAAGGATGGCATACTTTATTCCTCTTATATCCATTTCTTTTCCAATTACACAAAGCAGCTGATGTCTGGATAGAGGAATCAAAAGAGATGCAAGTAGATAGTAATAGAACAGAATCCCTGGTGGCAGAGATACACTGTCTAGTCACTCTGTCTCCTCTGTTCTTAAGAGAAAACTGCCCCCCACCCAGTGTGACACAGTGATGAAAATCACAAGTTCTGGGATTAACCCGAACTCTTCCACGTATCTGTAAGAACTAGGCATGTGCTTATGTTCTGCATCCTGTTCTTTTCATCTGGATACAAGAGTGATGGTAGCACTTGTCAATCTCATAGAATTTGTCATAGATTTCAAGTGCACATACACAGAACCATGCTTGACAGATAAAGACTAGAAGAGTGGGCACATGGATACACCATCATGTATGAGAAGCTATGAGTTTCACTACACAGAGCACTACATACTCATACCCTGCCTCATGCCATGCCGGGCTTCCTTCATCAAAGCTGCAAAACTTTTGCTCAAGAATTTTCACTGTGTAAGGGGGACTCTGTTCCTCCTCCCAAGTCCTTTGCCTGAGATCAGTCTCACCCAGCATCGAGACTTTTGTTTTTAAGAGTAGAAAGCAGGGGATGAGCTCTCTTGCTTTTACAATAAAAGAGTTGGCGGGACCCAGGGAAAACAGCTCCTCTCCTTAGGGGAGAGCTTAGACACAAAACAATTGAAGTAGAAACTTAACTTCATTAGAATTCTGTTGACCATCTGAGCTCACTTCTCCATGTGCTTACAGAAGGCAAAATAAGCCACAGAGGAGTCAGCCTGGCAGAAGTTGAAACATAAAGACTTTTATTTTAACCTTAAACTGGCAATGAAAAGACCCCCAACCAGGCTGTCTCACGTAGATCTGGCACTCAAACCCAGATTTGGGACTTGGCTGCAGCTGGTTCCAGAAGGTTGAGCTGTGGCTTGGGAGCCTCTTCTACCCTGGCTAACCAGTCCCAACCAGGTCCAGCACTCATCGGCTCGCTCACAGGGATAATCAACCCCCAAGGAGGAGGATTTTCAAAGCCCCATGCAGCCCACAATGAAGACAGACAGGTTTCCATTTACAAGAACATATAAAGGAGTCCACTCCAGTCAGTGATCTATGCCATATGTTAGTCCTTTCCCTTAATCTTCCTGAGTGCAGAGCTGCGTGTTTCTCTTGTCTCTCTCTCATCACATCACAGTACCTACCCCTGAATCATGAGCACTGTGGGTGTTCAATAAATATTTGCTAAATATATAAATGGCTCATAATTCAAAGGCCACCTTGGGTGTGATAACTGCTGGCTGATTATCTCTGAGTAAGATCTTCCCCATTACACTCAGTTCCAAAATAGTGTTAGAAACAGCCTCCCCAGGCATGTGAGAGGACTGTGGCCAAGAGAATCTTGGCCCTAACTTCAGCATCCAGCATCGCTGGGACTTAGGCTTGGAAGCCTGACAGAGAATCTATACCAAGAGTGGAGCCAGGCCATTGTCTGATGAGGCCTGCAAGGATGCAGGAGGAACGAGCGCCAGATTGGCTCAGCTGTTTGGACCTCTTCAAACCTTCCTCTCCTTGATTTGTCAGGTTAATCACAGCTGCCTAAACCCTACTAAAATTGGGAAATTAAAGCACTGTAGCACTATTCCATTAGCCCATTAGGGATACATCCTATTCCTCTTTCCATTCCAGCAGGCACACAGAAGTGCTCATCCATCACCCTTAAAAAGTGCCAAGTTAAGACCTGGACATTCATCTCAATTTTTTTCCTTGCCTTGAGAACAAGTATAAAGCAGCAATTCCCAGCTATCCCGAGGAGAGAATTCATGGCAGCTCTGGATGGTTCCATGACTTGCCTCCTTCTCCAGTGAGAAGTCTTCTTAACTCACCTGACACTTTTTATTCACTTATGCCTTAGGTATATGTCTTTCCAGCATTCCTGCACTTCTTGCACTTTAGCACGTTTGCTTTGCACCTAGGTGAACATTTGACGCTCATTTTGGTTAGTCAGAATTTAAACTCCTTTCTATGTTTGGTTCATTCCTATCTGAAGAGCTTGCTGTGGGTGCTAAAAATGATAGCTACTTGTCCTCTTAGCATTATTTGTAACTAGGCCCTGCCTTATAACCAAGGCTTCCACAGAAAGATGCCTATCTACACTGCACTTAATCCAGGACTGGGGGACCCAAGCAAGATATCTCTCTCTCTCTCTCTCTCTCTCTCTCGCTCTCTCTCGCTCTCTCTCGCTCTCTCTCACTCTTTCTCGCTCTCTCTTTCTCGCTCTCTCTTTCTCACTCCGTGTGTGTGTGTGTCTGCCTCGCGCCCTCTCTCTCTCTCTCTCTCTCTCTCTCTCTCTCTCTCTCTCTCTCTCTCTCTCGACAGCAAGGTTGGGTCCTTGCCAGAGTACTGGCAGTGACTACTGGTGTCAGCACTGGTTGGGTTAAAAGGATGTTTTGGTACAGGGTGGTGCAAATGTGTGCATCTACATCTTGGTAGCAGCTGAAGACCAGCTCTGATATGGGTTTGAGGATATTGATTCTGGCAACTTTACCTCTGGATCAGCACTGCAACCTCCTAATGATTCTGTAAGTTACTCCTATATCCTTTGGATAAATTTGCTTAATCACCCAGAGTCAATGTCTATCATTTGCAACTAAGAGCTCTGACTGATGCAGTAAATTTCCTATAAAACTCATCTTCACTTCAAGTTCTCCTCTCATGATAATAATAGTATTGGACCCCCATGGAAGGAGTCTAAATCTTTATTCAACTTGTAGACACCCAGTGGGGGGCGTAGATGTAGCTAAAGAGAAGCCCAAGTTCACCAGCAAATGAGTGATAGAGCTGGGTCTTGGATCCAGGTTTTCTGATTCCAAATCAGCTGCTCTTTAAACTATTCTATTTCTTTTAGCATAAAAAAACAAATCCCTCCTCAGATGTCCAGCTAGCTTAAGTGCTGTATTTTACATTCACTTGAAATAAATTTAACATTAAAAGTATGAGCCACATGTCTTTCCCCATTGAAAACCTTACATGTTGTTTTCCATTGTCACACAAGGTACCTCATTACTAATAAATACCACAGCTTTGTAGGCCACCTGAGGCAAAGCTTTAGCTAAAACTATAAAACCTTTTCCTACACACAGCTAATTGGCCACTCTGCACTGTGTATCTGCATTTCTCCTTCCACTCATGGACTTGAATTCTTATTAAGCATCAGTTGCTTGTTCTGGAAGGGATTTATGACCACTGTACTTGTTATTGCAAATCTCTAACATAGTAAAATATTAGAGAAAACCATAAAATACTAACATAAAAAGAATTTATTATTTCAAAAAGATTCAATAGAAGTTAAGTCATTAAAACAAATTGGTAAGAAATTCAAGTTTATAACCATAAAACTTCAGAAGTATAGAAAGATTCTGTCCTCACAATGCTTTTCAATTATCTTTAAATTCTCAATTCAGATTCTTAATCTGAATCTTAAAGTTCTCAAAAGTCATTAACACTGGAAACTGTGGAAGATGCATTATGGCCATGTTTTACATAAGAAAGATAGGAAGGTATTCCAAATCAGCAGACTAATACTTAGAGAATGTTCTGACTTTACATCATAATGTTAAAGGATGACTACACACAAACATGCTTTAAAATATGTTTAAACAAAACATGTAAGTTATGAGGCATCCCTTTTTGGTGACTCCCTACTTTTAGCTGATTTGGTTGTTCTACTAACCACCTCCTGAGTCAACTCACATCAGATAAGAGACCAGCTACTATGATTCTATCTGTAGTCACTCTACAGGCCAAGAAATCCACCTGTTGTTAAGGATGCAGCTTTGAGGGCTGGGCACAGTGGCGCACACCTGTAATCCCAGTGGCTGGGGAGGTGGAGGCAGGAGGATCGCAAGTTCAAGACTAGAGGCGGTCTGCATAATTTAGCAAGACCCTGTCTCAAAAAGTAAAAAAATGAGCTGGGGGTGGAGCTCAGTGGTCCAGCAACTGCAGATCATGCAAGCGCGAGGCCCTGGGTTCAACCCACAGTACTGCAAAAAAAAAAAAAAAAAGGATGTAGCTATGAGACAGCCTTGGATATCTGTGGTCCATGTCAGGAGGCTGTTGATTGAGTTTCTAAAACATTTTTATTGTATAAATCAGCTTCCATTACATGAACTCTTCTTCCTTTCATTGGAGGAATGACTTGAGAATTCATTGCTAGTAGGAGAATTTCCAGAGACTTAAATCATCAATTTATATTTTGTCCTATGAAGAAAGATAGTCATGCCGGGTGCGGTGTAGCATGCCAGTAATCCCAGCGGCTTGGGAGGTGGAGGCAGGAGGATCGCAAGTTGGATACCAGGGGCAGTCTACATAACTTAGCGAGACCCTGTCTCAAAAAGTAAAAAAGTGGGCTGGGGGCACAGCTCAGTGGTCCAGCACTTGCAGAGCATGCAGGCACCAGGCCCTGGGTTCAACCCCCAGTACCGCAAAAAAAAAAAGAAAGAAAGAAAGATAGTCATGATACAACACTAAGTGATATGAACTTGTATGTCTCAATCAATCCAAGCATACCAGGTTATAATCTAGAATTTGAAAAGAGTAACAATCTTGATTATCTGTTATAGGTCATAGTAGGATTAAGGTAGGAACATGCCCAATTCCCCTATTAGTGGCCATTTGCCATTCATGTACATGGCAATTCAGAATCTCTTCCATCATAACTTAATCATCATTCTTTTATATGCAAAATGAGCACCTATTATATGCCAGAAACTATTCTAGACACTAGGGATATAATGGTGAAAAAAGAAAGTCCTGCTGTCATTGATGTTATATTCTAATAGGATCATCTTCCCTCCCCACCAATCTTTTTTTTTTTTTTTTTTTTTTTTTTTTTTTGGGGGTACTGGGGGTTGAACCCAGGGCCTCGCGCCTGCATGCTTTGCAAGTGCTGGACCACTGAGCTGTGCCCCCAGCCCTTTTTTTTTTTTTTTTTTGACTTTTTGAGACAGGGTCTCGCTAAATTATACAGACTGCCTCTGGTCTCGAACTTGTGATCCTCCTGCCTCCACTTCCCAAGCCACTGGGATTACAGGTGTGTGCCACCGCACCCAGCCTCCCCACTAATCTTGAGGTCCTGGAGCATTTAAATCCTCTTTGTCTATCTAGCACTTGGCGCAGTGTCAGGGGCGAAATAAATGCCTAATGAGTTGAATTAAGTAAAATCAATTCAAATCAAATCTTATTTTCTGAAAGTAAGATCTCACCAAACTTGGTAGCTATGTTTCTATCATATGAGAGGCTCAGATTGTCTCTACTTCTCTGACTTTAATTTGAATAATATGACAACCTTGTTTGAATTATGCCTCCACTGCATATAGACAATCCTATATTCCAAGTAGGATGCTTGCCAAATGAGTTTTTTTTTTTTTCAAAAGTCAGCTTCACTGCAGCAAATTGAATTTAAAGAGATTACTTCTGAGCTTCCAAAACTTTTTTAAATATGGCATGTTTTCATACAGGAAACATGTGAGCTAGTTCCAAAGTAAGCAATAGAAACAGTCAAATATCAAGATACATAAAAATGTAATATCATCCAATTGCAGCATTAAAGGAATAGATATTAATTCTCCACAAACTGTATATAAACATTCTGAATGCACATACACATATTGACATTAATCATTTTGCATTCTTTGTACCCTAAACTCTTGGAACTTGATATTTAAAATATTATTTTTATTTTCCTGGTTCATAGATAATTTTAGTACAGAAATTTTAATTTACAAATATGTGAATACCTACTTGTGTCAGGCATTATCTTAAGGATTCCAAGTGATATTAGGACAGGACAGGACATCAACCAATCTTCACCTAGACTTCTCCCTGGGCCAACCAGAGACAGATAGATGTTCTCTTTCAAATCTGCTTCCACAGCCTAAACTTTTCACAGCTTTTGAGAAGAAAAGTTCCATACAATTCTCAGTACTCATTTCCTTATCACTCCCAAAAGGAAATTATTTTTTGGAAATGGTAGAAGAAAAGCCACTTGCCTCCATGAACTATGATCATCCATCTGGGCATGTTGTCTTGTACACTTGGTGACTGGAATCTGCTTGTACAACTGCAGAAATGGTGGCAGTCCAGGCCACACCTCTCCTGCCCTTGCTGGGCTTCCAGCCAACTCACCAGTAGAGTAATAAAGATTGTCTTCTCCACCGTTCTGGATGCTTAATATGGAAGTGCTCACCTTTGCTTTAATAAGTAAAGCAAACAGCAATCTAACAGTATTATTAGAAATATTATTCTCAATGTTGGGCAAAAACAAAGTAACAGATCTCTGGGAGTGCTGAGCACAAGGGTGTTGAATTTCTGAGGAAGTGATACAATACCAAGCATCCCACTGACAAACTGTAACTTATTGTAGATCCTCTAAATCTTCCAAAGATGTACACAAAATACACCGATCTTACTACTGTGGTATATATACACATCGGTATACATTTGTCCAGATCTACAGAAAGTATAATCCAAAGAGTAAACCTACCGTAAACTATGGACTATGGCTGATAATGATGTATCCATGCGGGGTCATCAAGTATGACAAATGGACCACTCTGGTGGAGGAAGTGGATAATGGAGGAGGCTACATGAGTAAGGAAGCAGAATATGTATGAGAAATCTCTGTTCCTTCTGCTCAATTTTGCTGTAAACCTAAAACTGTGCTTTTTAAAAAGTCTATTTTAAAAATACAGTGCTCTTTAGAAATGTCTCCTTTGAACAGATATTTATGTAGCAACAGCAGCTTTAAAACCTACTGCTCTCAGAGAAGTCTGGGGTGGAACAATGAGTTCATTTTCAATTTCCTAAATAGATGATATAACCAAGAGGATAAATACAGAAGAGTGTGACTATATATTTATCTGAAAAACTGAGAATACTGGGTCTCAGGATAAACTCAGGATATGTGTTTCCCTCAGCCTCTACGTGGCTCATCAACTTCGTAACATTTCAGAAACAAACCAGCAAAGAGTGAAAATATTTATGCCCTGCAAATAATTGTGAGCCCACCTCTAAATTATAAGAAGGAAAAAATCCTATACACAGGTCAGATCATAATAAAAGAAAAAAGCTAAGAATGGTATTAGTATAGATGGTCTAGAAAATGCATGTAATCGTTCTGACAAGGTAAAAAGAAAGTTCACTACAGAAAAAGTTTCTATCTTAAACAGAACTGGAACCCAAGGATATATAGAAAAATATTACCATAAAAAGACATGTAAATGATAGAGAAGTCTTTGATGGGGGGGTGGGAGGGTGAGGAAGTGTACAAGAGGGTAAGTGGGAATCTATATGAATAATGTACAACAAAATGCATATATGGAAATGTCACAATGAAAAGCATGTCAGAATGTACATTAAAAATTTCTAATAAAAAAAAAACCTCACTATAGGAAGCTATGACTATGAACAGAGAAATCAAATGGTATTTAGTTAAATATGTTTTTTAAAAACTTAAAGATGGCTTTCCCATTTTGTGTTATTTTTCCTCTCTAGACAAATGCTTCCCCCTGGATGAAGGTATGTTATGTAGCTGCATTTGCAAGAGGGGATAATTTGCTGGCCCCAAAGGAGTTCTTGGAATACTGAAAGAGTGTTATGAGATAGGCCCCAAAAGAGGAGCATCTGGTTGCCCTAAGTATAATGCTTGTGGCAGAGAAATCACCGTAAATAGCTTTAACAGAGACCAAATGTGTCCATTTCAATCCAGTGTTTTATCACCCACCAAGGGAATTTAGCAGGGTGAAGAGAGAAGAGGGGGAGTGAAGTCATTTTAGGAGGCCATGGTTCATAACTCTTTTATTAGGACCAACAGGTCAAAATCTTTAATAGCTGTAAGATGGAAAGTTAAAGTCATTGTTATCTTGCCACATTTAAAGAATGCTAACAGAAAATTGGCCTGCAGCCATACCACTGTGGCGTCTAATCCTGTCAGATCTCAGAAGCTAAGCAGGGTTGAGCCTGGTTAGTACTTGGATGGGAGATGGCATGGAAACACCAGGTACTGTAGGCTTGGGAGAAGGACCCAGCAGCCCACTCCCAAAAAACAATCAGCCATTGAAAACCCTATGAATAGCAGAGAAGGGCAACAGTAGGGTTTCATCTGTTGTACATAGGGTCACTATGAGTTAGACACCAACTTGACAGCACCTAAAAACAACAACAACAACAAAAAAAAAAAAACAGAGAGAACAAAACTATTTTCAGGAAAGATACCATTCATGATAACCCACCAGAAGATTAAATACCTTGGAATCAATCTAACCAAAGACCCTTCAGATCTCTACAAGGAAAATTTCAAAACATTAAAGAAAGAAATAGCAGAGGACACTAAAAAATGGAAAGACCTCCCCTGCTCCTGGATAGGGAGAATTAATATTGTAAAAATGGCTATCCTACC